>JAWQFJ010005969.1:117500-127500 GCA_034096865.1 Theodoxus fluviatilis | reverse complement strand
AAACACAAGATCACTGGCCCATAGTTACTTGCAGCAAGTGGTTGCAGCATTTGAAGCTGCAAAAATCCTTAAGTTGCATCCTTGGGAAGATACTCGACAGCATTGTCTCTTACTAAACCAGCATCATCTCTTTCTGAACTTGCACCATCTCTAACCAACCATGAGTCAAACCTGTTGGAGCAGCGATGGCACGCAGTGGTTCTATTCACCACTGACAAACCTGCAAGCCACCATTGGGCTGGAATGCTCCCCAGGGAGAGGAGGTAGGGCTGGTACTGGGCTGTCAGTGCCCCCTCTGTCTTGTCACTACCTACACCAAGGAGGTTATGTTTTACCTTTAGTTCGTTCCTTAATTAGTTGGTTATTTAATTATTCTGCAAAAATAACTCAAAGTTCAAATGGATCATGAAGAAAATTTGGTGGAAGGTCAGGATTTCATCCAAGGAAAAATCCATTAAAATTAGGAGATTCTCTGTCTTTAGGAATTTTACCTCAAAGATAAATTTTATGGCGAATCACAAAGTTGATAACACCAATCTACTCATGACGTCGCCATATGCATTTCCACGTTCAGAGTCTTCCAGCAGACGCAAAAATTAACTAAACTAAACAGGTCATGAAGGGGGAATTGTGGCGTCCTTGGTGGGGGTGTGCGCTCTGAGAGTGCTCTCTAGATGAGTTTGTTGTCTGGTGCCAGTAGAATACTGATCATTGCCTAAAGACCAGGGGGTAAAGTGTAAAGCAGTTCAAGTTCAATTCCCCAAAACAAGTGAGGGGTTGCTATATAAAACTGATACCTTTTACTTCAACTTCATTGAATCAAGAGCAAATAATAAGAATCCAACCATTCATGCTGAAAAGTGCAGTTCCTTTTCTGTGAAATGATTTTAGGAAATCATGTGTTGTACAAAGAGGCCTGGTGAATCAATAACTGTGCTACCCAAGTCATCCACTGTTGTACAGTCATAAGTTTGTTTTTTAATCTAAACACAGTACCATGTTAAATACTTACTTTGCATTAGTTGTTTGGATGATCTTGGCAAAACTGTTGATAGCCCTGGGAACAAAAGCATGATGTCAAATTGCATGTATTCATCATTCCATTTATCTGCTCCTGCCATTCCCATTGATCCTGATTAACAAACAAAAGAGAATGTCTGCAGCTCTGGGTGATGTTTTGCAGTTGTTGCTTGAGATCAGCATGCAAAGACAGAGGATTACAAGGGCAAGGTGCTTCACCCACAATGCATCTCCCACTGAGGAGTTCAACTGGGAACTGGGTGCTGCACAGCGGCAACCCCAGGTGAGACTCCTAGAGGAAAATTTCCTCGAAGGAGGATGAAATAAAGATTGTTGTTAATGTACATGTATTAGTTGATATTTGCTTTGAGTCTTGGTTCTACATCTCAGTGAGGCGATGCATCAGCAGTGTGAGTTAAAACACTTTCTTCCCATTTCACTGAACTGAGGACATGGTGCTTCTCACACCATAAACACACACACATACATACACACACATGCATACACATATATACACATACACACATATATACACACACACATACATACACACACATGCACACACACTCACATACACACATACACATACGCATATATACACGTACACACATATATATACACACACACATATATACACACACAAACACACACACATACACACACATATATACACATACACACATATATACACACACACATATATACGCACACATGCACACACACACACATACACACACATGCGTGCATGCACAAACACATACACAAACACCCATTCTCATATTTTAGCATGTATGACAAGTTGAATAAATATCTCAAAAGTCTGTAAGAAAGGACTGTTTTTGTTTCAGACATGCATGTACATCTTACAAACAATAAATAGTAATCTTTCTCAGACTAAAAATTTAAGGCGAATTGAGAGCCACTGAATGTTAACTACGTGATGCAGCAAGGAATTTCAGATGGGTCAGGTTTTCACGTAAGCAAACTTACATCAGGAAAACAAAGACCCAATTCTCACATTTTATGTCTACTTCACTCCATCCACTTATCATATGCTTCAAGAGAAGAGAAAAGTGCACTTTTGCAGCAGTAACTGTACAGTTCTCTCACAAGACTCTGCAGAAAGCCACATTAATGAATAAAGTACACAGGGGCAATCCAAGACTCAAACTCTAAACAGAAATGTCAGACTGCTCAAGAGCAGAGAAGAACTTCAAAGGCTGGAATCAGGTCTCGGCAATCATTTCTGTAGCAAACAGTCACTGCTCTTGTGGATCAAGACATTAAAGAGTCAAGCAGCATTAACTACAAACTACAGAACCTCCACTCATTCATTTCTTGATGAATTTCTTAAAACAGAATTTACTTTTTCAGTGGTAATAAAATTGAGCAGAGATGTTAATTATATATTCAGCCCTTGTATACAGATACATTCATTCACATTATGAAAAAAATGCATGCAATATTAAAGGAGTGAAAATACAGAAAAAGTTGAACTCAAATTATGCAATGAAAATGAGTAGGTTGATTTTTTTTTCTCTCAGTAATTTGAAATTATATTGATGGAAAAAACAAAACTCGGAGAAAAGAAAGGCTCGACATCATGCTTGCGTTTCTATGGGGCAGCCAAGTCAGAACAAGACGTGAGTGCTGTCAACACAAGCTGCTCTCAAGTTCAACAAGTTTTACCTTATCCTCTCTGTCAGACCGACCAGATCCCCTTGATTGACAAGGTCTGTCTTGTTGACAATAATGACATCTGCCAACGATATCTGCCTGGAAAACAAAAGACACACACCATGAGCTGACCAGCTTCCATGACTTCCCCACTAGATTATGCATGAGTTGCATGGAGGTTTGACGGTAAAGTCCAATTCAGACCATTCACAAAACTTCATTTTCCCAAAAATATGTAGCAGAGAACAGCACCTTGACTTCAATGCTGTGAGAAATTTGCTTACTATAAAATAATGATCTGTTGTGACCAAAACACTGGCATTTAAAAATTGTCATTCAAAATGATGACAACAAGACACATTTGCTCTTTGTTGAGTTGCTCTGGAAGAAAAACACCTTCACCACACAGCTGAAACAACCCTAATTTTGACTGTCTTTCTGCAATAATGCAGAAATAGAATATATATACACATATAAATTTCAATCAAGTCTCATAACTTCACCTCTAATCACAAACAATCGGCTCCCAGGCTACTGTTTTCTGATTATTTTCATAGAGATTCACCCTAAAATATCAGCAGGAGGCTCTCTCGTTAAGAAACACATTCTAAATCAGTCCATGAAGAATACCTTCATTAATGACAAAAGCTGTCATAAGACATTTATATTATCAAACTTATCAATTTATGCATGAGATGTATGGGGTCATATGAAAATAAGTCATTCAAGTTCATCATCACATGTCATTCATCAGTCTCCATCATTGTCGCTTACCTCAGACACTCATTAATACTGCCATCTTCTTTTTTCTCTTCCAAGTGCTGGGAAAAAAAGGTTCAGAGCTAATCATAGGTAATCTACTATATCACACTGATGTTTCAAGAAATGTTTACACTTGATTAACATTAGGGTATTGGTCTGTTTCAAAAGGTTGACCATATGTCAAAAAAGTATTCAATTATCAAGTTAGATGAATATGTTAGAACTGTAGGAGGACTTATCTTGAGAGAGACTATAACAGATAATATTCTATTCTTTTAACCCTATACAAGTATATTCCAGTTCATTAGCACTGCCAATCTAAGCCACATCTCAGAATTCCAGGTTTAGGGTTATTGGATTCTGAGGAAGCTGACAAAATCTTCTGTATTGAATGCAGACACTCCAAAGATTAAATGCGACCATGGTCCCAAAGACAACACTCAACACCATCCGTCTTCAGCTGTTTCGTCCAGTCACATGAACTCGGTGAAAACTGATCCAAGAATGCAGGAAGCATAGGAATGCAAACACAAAACATTTTAACAGTGTTCTTCTGTTGTTGATGTCGGTGCTGTTGTTGCTGCCACTGCTGTTGTTGCTGCCACTGATGTTGTTGCTGCCACTGCTGTTGTTGCTGCCATTGCAGTTGTTGCTGCCACTGTTGTTGTTGCTGCCACTGCAGTTGTTGCTGCCACTGCAGTTGTTGCTGCCACTGTTGTTGTTGCTGCCACTGCAGTTGTTGCTGCCACTGTTGTTGTTGCTGCCACTGCTGTTGTTGCTGCCACTGCTGTTGTTGCTGCCACTGCTGTTGTTGCTGCCACTGTTGTTGTTGCTGCCACTGCTGTTGTTGCTGCCACTGCTGTTGTTGCTGCCACTGTTGTTGTTGCTGCCATTGTTGTTGATGCTGTTACTGTAACTGCTGCCACTGTTGATATTGCTGCCACTGCTGTTGCTGTTGTTGCTGCTGCTACTGTTGTTGCTGCCACTACTGTAGCTGCTGCCACTGCTGCTACTCATGCTGTTGTTACTCCTGCCACTGTTACTACTACTGCTGCCACTCATGCTACTGTTGTTGCTGCCATTTCTGTTGTTGCTGCCACTACTGTAGCTGCTGCAACTCAAGCTATTGTTATTCTTGATACTGTTGCTACTATTACTGCTACTCATGCAACTGCTGCTACTGCTACTGTTGCTGCTGCTGCTGCTATTGCTGTACCTGCTACTATGGCTGCTACTCAAGCTGTTGTTGCTTCTGCTACTGTTGCTACTGCTACTACTGCCACTACTGCTCTTCAAGCTATTGTTATTCTTGCCACTGTTGCTACTATTACTGCTACTCATGCAGCTATTGCTACTGCTACGGTTGCTGCTGCTGCTATTGGCACTGCTGTAGCTGCTACTACTGCTGCCACTCTTGCTGTTGTTACTCCTGCTACTGTTGCTACTGCTGCTACAGCCACTGCTGTTATAGCTGCTGCTGTTGGATTTATTCAGAACATTTAGGACAAGTCTGAAACATCAATCAGTGTCCTACCTGCTGGCAGTGTTTGGCATCCACCATGGTGATGATACCTGTAGGCGCATGCACAAACACACTTGTTAGTGACAGAAAAGCTGCATCCTTCACTCTGTATAACCTTTGATAGAGTATGGGTTTACACTGATTCAAATAATGCATGCACAAATACAGGATGGAGGGTGAAATGGACAAAGAATGATGAGATTGATTTGGATAGATGGATGGTAGGATGGATGGACAGATGGATGGATGGATGGATGGATGGATAGATGGATGGATGGTTGGATGGATGGATGGATGGATGGAAGGATGGATGGATGGATGCATGCATGGATGGATGGATGCATGGATGCATGCAAAAATGGATGGGGCATGGATGGGTGAATGGATAGGTGGATGGGTGATGGATGGATGGATGGATGGATGGATGGATGGATGGATGGATGGATGGATGGATGGATGGATGGATGGATGGATGCATGCATGCATGCATGGATAGATGGATGAATGCACAATGGTGGATGGGTGAATGGATAGGTGGATGGGTGATGGATGGATGGATGGATGGATGGATGGATGGATGCAAGGAAGGAAGAACATGAATGGCCAGAAGATCAGAGAGGTAGCCAGATGGATGGATGGATGAATAGATAGACTGTTGGATGTATGTACAATTTTTAAGCACACCTTTCTCATTTAAAGATATAAATATCCTATAGATAAGTTTCTTTATAAAAATTGATTGCATAAACTCTCTTTGTGAAGACTTGCATATATAGAAATCTTGTACGATCAATTAGTCTTGACACTGCATCAAGACAATAACATATTTTTTTGCAACCAGGGAAATGCATAGTGTAGGGAATAAAATATAAAAGTGTAAAAAAATCTGAATGCAGATTTGAAAGAAAAAAAAGTGTACAACAAACTGAATGCAAATGTAAAACTAGAAAGCAGTCTGAGAGCATAAACCTCCACCAAGGAAGCCACAATTTATCTTCCATGGCCTGTTTACTTCAGGCAGGATGTTCCAACATCATTATTAGTTTGACATCATTTACTTCGTGATTTGCAAAACATATTTGGGGGGTTGTTGCAGATCTTTGTGAGTGCATCGATCATTGCGTCGCCTCCTGCCTGGATGAGTTCCCCTGGAATGTTGTCAACCCCAGCTGACTTCCCTTTCTTGAGGGACTTAACCGCTGTCTCCACCTCTTCTCGAAGAATTGAGTAGTTGCCCTCCTCGGTAGGCTGAGGACAGTTCAGTACTTCAGGATCTCCTTTGGTGTCATAGTTGTATGTACAGCTCAGAGCAGTACTCAGTCCAGCGTTTCATGATTTCGCGTTCTTCTGTGAGACAAATCCTGCTCTTGTCTTGTATGGTGTTGACCCACCCTTGTTTGGTCGCTGTAAGGTCTTTGACTAGGTATGCTTTCTTGGTGTTATTCTTCTGGAGGTTCTCCTCAACTGCATCACATTGGTGTTTGATCCACTCCTTGGCACTCTTCGTGGCCTTCTTGACCCTGTTGTTGGCCTCTCTGTATTTACTTGCTCCATTTGCTGTATCCTTCTTTTTTTTCAGTTCCCTTCTCTCATCGCACATGTTCAAAATTTCTGCAGTGACCCATGGTTTCTTTGTTGGGTGTTTTCCTAATAACTGCCCGGCTGTCTCTATCACTGCCTCATTGAAGATGTTGGTCACTGTGTCAAGGCCCTCTTCGTCACCCAGAACTAAAAGCGGTGCAAACTTCCCTCCAATCATCGCTTTGAAGGACTTATCAACCTCAGGGTCTTTCAACCTTTCAAGGTCAAATCTAAGCCTGGTACCTTTCTGCTTGCTGATTTTTTTAAGGCTCAGGCTGAAGTTCATCATCAGCAAGTCGTGGTCGCTTCCAATGTCTGCTCCTGGAAAGCTTCGTGTCTTTGCGATGTTAATGCTGGACTTGAAGCGCTTCTTTACTAAGATGTAATCAATTTGACTGTGGTGCTGTCCATTTGGGTGGTGCCAAGTCCACCGTCGGGACGTCTTGTGCGGGCCAAGAGTGTTTGCCAGTATAAGGTCGTTGTAGCTGGCAAACTCCAGGAGTCTCAGGCCTCTGTCGTTGGTATCTGTGTTGCTGTACTGTCCACAAATGTCATGCCAAACGTTCTTTGCGTCGCTTCCCACTTTGGCATTCCAGTCTCCCTGCACGACCAGGATGTCTTTTTTGGGTACTTGATCCAGCACCTCTTGCAGATCGTTGTAAAATGCCTCTATTTCCTCATCTGAGTAGTCTGTGGTTGGAGCGTACACTTGCATGATGGTGATGTTGAATGGTATTGCTCTAAGTCAAATGGTGATGATCCGACTCGAGACTGGTCGGCAGCCCATAACACAAGATGTTATTCCTCTGTGGACAAGAAATCCTACTCCATGTTCATGTCTGTCATTTCTACCGCTGCAAAACAGCTTGCGCCCTTTATGGGTTGACGTTTCCCCAAAGTTCGTCCATCTCACCTCACAAAGTCCGAGAATGTTCCATCGGTATCTTGCCATCTCATGCGTAAGCTCTTCGATTTTCCCTTCTGCATGCAAAGTTCTGATGTTTCATGTGCCTGTTGCAACATTTTCTCTTCCTCTGATCTTGACTCTCTTGGCACTTCACACTTAGCTTAACAAACTTAACTTGATAAAAACCGCTGGCGCTAAACCTCCAGGTTTTGGCATATATATAAAAAATGTAAAAAAAGATCGGGTTCGAACCCGCAACCTCTCGAGAAAAGAGGGGGAAAACACACACACACACACATAAAAACACAAAAACCCAGGTCGGGTTCGAACCCACAACCTCTCGAAAAAAGAGAAGAAAAAAAGTTTCAGCGCAGAATCAAACCTGGTCATGCATGACCAAGAGTCGAACGCTCTACCAGCTGAGCCATTAGAGAATTGCTATGACGGAGTGTTTGTAAAGCATGTAAATCCATTTCTAAGCTATTGGCCCAGGAAACAATCGACCATATATTTAAAACATGATGGATAGGTTCAGGAAAGCTCCTATTATGACATGTTTTGTTTTCCTTTGGCATGTCATAGACGCTGAATTAACACTCACACAGTCACACAGAGGAGGAAGTGTATTATACTTTATAGATGTTCACACCAGACATGTGCATTCGTACTCATTCACGCACACACCGTGTGTGGTACTGCTACCGAGTACCGTCGTTCTACAAGCAACGAGTCAATCCTGTTAACACGATGCATAACTGGTAGGTTTTTAGGCTAGATTCGCTTCGAAAAGTTGCAGAAAATCTGATGGTGGTTACAATCTGACGGTATAACAAGTTTTGACAAGGAAAAAACCAAGCAACTATAACCATTCTGACCGTTGTCAGCCATGTTTGCAGAAGCTCCTAATCTCGCTGGAAACAAGATTTCATACTCTTGTCGTGGAACCAAACGACGAAAAGATTGACCTGATTTTTCAATACAAACACTGTATTCATTTTGTTGTTTAGACTGCAAGTGTAACTTTTCTGACTTGCGTTCCACTCAACACATTTTTCACCTAGTGGACATGTACTCGATTAATTGACTCGATTAAATTGAACTGATGTATTTGATATACATTTGTATTAATCCGGAAAAATTATGAAATCATACTTCATTCATTCGAGCATTAGTCTTGACAGCGTTCAGCGGACGAAGTAAACATCAATCTACTTCGACCATAACGTAAGTGCGAGTTGCAGACGAAACTTATCACCGTCACATGACACGGTGACGCCGAATGTCAAATTACTGCTATCTTACGGTCGTAATAATCGGACAAAGTTTGAAAGTTAGTCCCCTAGTGAATGGCGAACTTTTGTGACAGTGTCAGATCTTAATTTTGTCTAAATAACATGTGTAGTATGTATTCATACCCCTGTCTATCACAGTCTGAGATATCTTCTCACTGTCTGGCAAAAATGAGACTCAAATGCTGTCCGCAATACAACGCAACTAGTTCCCGTGAAACTGAAAGCCATTTTGCCGCCTGCATGTGTTTATCACGCGAGCTTCAGCGAGAAAGGGCGTGGCTGTGGAGTGGAATTTCGCTATTCCGTCAATTGACCTTTGAGGGAGGCAGTTTTTGAGATATCAGCTTCTAAGTGGGACTGAATTTCAGATCTTACATGCAAATGACGTCACGCTATTGATGACGTCAAATTTGGCTATTCCGTCAATTGTCATTTCAATAATTTTTAGAGAGGTGCTTCGAATATACGACCTTAGAAAACCACTTTCTCTTCAAACCTTGATTCTGAAAATTTGATACATTCAATCGGACCTAACTTCCAGTAAGTGTGCAAAATGTCAAGGAAATCCGTCCAGTAGTTTTTGAGAAATCAGCCGTGAAGTCGGGACAGACACACACACACACACACACACACACACACACACAGACAGATAAAGTCTGTAGGACCTCCAGTAAACCTGGAGGGATAAAGTCTGTAAGACCTCCAGTAAACCTGGAGGGATAATGGTTTTAGTAATTAATATCAATACTTAAAAAAAACACAAACAAGAAGGGCAAAGCCCATACAACTCACATGCTTGACCTTGACCTTTATATGACCTTGACCTTTATATGACCTTGACCTTCAGGTGACCTTCAAGGTCAAGGTCAAACAACTACACCTACCAATGACATCATACACAAAGAAATGCTTTACACATTTTTCCTACCAAAATACATGTGACCTTGACCCAAGGTCAAGGTCATCCAAGGTCATGCAACACAAAGCTGTTAATTCAAGACATAGGAAGCACAATGGTGCTTATTGGCACTTTCTATCATGAGATAGTCACTTTTAGTGGTTCACTACCCCATTTTGGTCACATTTCATAAGGGTCAAAGTGACCTTGACCTTGATGATATGTGAACAAATGTGTCTCATGATGAAAGTATAACATGTGCCCCACATAATTATTAAGTTTGAAAC
Organism: Theodoxus fluviatilis; assembly: GCA_034096865.1. Taxonomy (NCBI): domain Eukaryota; kingdom Metazoa; phylum Mollusca; class Gastropoda; order Cycloneritida; family Neritidae; genus Theodoxus; species Theodoxus fluviatilis. The sequence goes on along the minus strand of JAWQFJ010005969.1, from coordinate 117,554 downwards.
AGTTATCTTCCATAGTTCAGGGTCAAGGTCACTTCAAAATATGTATACAATCCA
>JAWQFJ010005969.1:110000-112500 GCA_034096865.1 Theodoxus fluviatilis | reverse complement strand
CAGAACAGCAAAGGCATCCGTTCCTGAGTTCCAGCCATTCCTCAAAGAGTTCACCTTCCTGCCCGATGGACATGGACTTCTCAATGGAATCACCTGCAATTAAGCCAAGATTCATCAGATGAATTGACCCTTTCCTGACTGGAGATAGTGTGTCTTTGTGTGCATGTGAATGCACATGTGTTTGTGTATATGTGTGTATGTGTGTGCATGTGATTGTATGTGAGTGTATGTGTGTGTGCATATGTTTGTATGCGAGTGTGTGTGTTTGTGTGCTTGTGAATGCGTGTGAATGTGTGTGTGTGTGTGTGTGTGCATGTGTGTATGTGTGTGTATGTGTATGCACACATGTGCGTTTGTGTGTGCATGTGTGTGTCTGTGTGTGTGTGTGTGTGTGTGGGTATGTGTGTGTATGTGTGTGAGTGTGTATGTGTGCATGTGTTTGTATGTGAGTGTGTATGTGAGTGTGTGTGTGTGTGTGTGTGTGTGTGTGTGCGTGTGTGTGTGTGTGTGTGTATGTGAGTGTGTGTGTGTACGAATGTGTGTATGTATGTGCTTAGGTGTATGCACACACATGCGTTTGTGTGTGCGTGTGTATGTGAATGTGTGTGTGTGTGCATGTGTTTGCATGTGTTTGCATGTGAGTGTGTGTGTGTGTGTGTGTGTGTGTGTGTGTGTGTGTGTGTGTGTGTGTGTGTGTGTGTGTGTGTGTGAGGATTTCCTCTTGGTTACATATGCCATGGCTCTTTTCACAACCCACCATCCGCACTGGATAATTTCATCCGAGTCCGAGATGGACTATCCACACGAGTCCAATAGGAGATTATGAGAGTGTGGGTTTTGCACTGAGATGGATGGTCAGTCAGGAACAGGAGTGTTTTCTGTGTAGTGGAACTTGTGGTAATCAACTTGTGTATAATGAATAGCATTTGTATAGCGCACTTCTGTACAACTCAATGCGCTGAAATGGACGGCAAAATGCTGGTATTAGTCTGATAGGAACGATTCTCATTTTCTGTCATGTCCTTTGTTGGCAGTATCTTAACTCGTTGAATGATTAAGCTCGCTTCAAGTTAGATGACCAATCTAGTTTTGCATACAATGGTTTTGTCTAAGTGATTGTGAAATGTTCGTTCATCATGCTAAATTTCGCACTTGTGTTTGTACATCGAGGGCGTTATACCAATAGAGCGGGAGTAGACGTAAGAAGGTAGCATGTTGTTAATGTCGCTGGAAGGGCAGAACCAATCCACATTCAGACATTGATATCGTCATTTAACATTTGTTAGGCATTCACTGATTTTGTACATCAAGGACGCTGTCCAAGAAAAAGCAAGGGGAGAAGATCATGGAATCGCATGATGTAATCGCATGATGTAATCCCGTTCTTGAGTGTGGATAGTCCACCTCGGACTCGGATTAAATTATCCAGCGCGGACGGTGGGTTGTGAAAAGAGCCATGGCATATGTAACCAAGAGGAAATCCCTCCCTACTGAATTATTTGCTCTCATTTTTGTCGATCTCTTGCCATGTAACTTATTCTCTCTCTCTCTCTCTCTCTCTCTCTCTCTCTCTCTCTCTCTCTCTCTCTCTCTCTCTCTCTCTCTCTCTCTCTCTGTCTCTCTCTCTCCTGTCCTCACTTCCCCTCTGGCTCCCCTTATCTCCCACGCAGCCACTCCTCTCCTCTGGCAGTGCAGGGCTGGAAGCTGGCTGGCATAGTTGTCTCCAAGAGGTCAGTTTTCAGAGCAGCCAGATTGTCAGCACCCACCCTCTGCTCCCTGTTTTTCTCCATGTTACCCACCTCTCCTCTTCCACAGAAAAGGGAACTTCCGTCCTTTGTCTAAAAGTCCTCCGGAAGTGAACCCTTCGGGTTCCCGCTTTGTATAGATCTACTCTTGTCCATCCCCATAAATAGAGGCTGCAGTGCTTGCTTAAGCAGACCCCATCCCATGTGGGAGAGAGACCACTGCCACCACTGTCTAGAGAGACCACTGCCACCATGGTCTTGGGGTGGTCCAGGCCATTATCAAGCAAGTACGATTTGTCTCATACCTGCACCCTGCTAGCATCATGCCTTATGCCAGAGAGAGAGAGAGAGAGAGAGAGAGAGAGAGAGAGAGAGAGAGAGAGAGAGAGAGAGAGAGAGAGAGAGAGAGAATAAGTTACACGGCAAGAGATCGTCAAAAATGAGATTGAGAGTGAATAATTCAGTAGGGGAGGATTTCCTCTTGGTTACATTTTTTTCTCTCTAGCTGCATTGCAGATTCCAGGCAGCATGTATTGTTTATTTTTTAACTCTTAAGATCCTGTACCACCCATAGCCACCCACCCTGCTCAATTCTGTACCACCCTTAGCCACCCATCTTGCTTAATCCTGTACCATCCACCCTGCTTAATCCTGTACTGCCCTTAGCCGCCCACCCCACATGGCTGTTACTTGACTGATTATTTCTACAAATTGCATAATCCTTACAGGACTGGGGAATGAAACATGTGAATGAC
>JAWQFJ010005969.1:0-105000 GCA_034096865.1 Theodoxus fluviatilis | reverse complement strand
CTTTACAAACACTCCGTCATGTCAATTCTCTAATGGCTCAGCTGGTAGAGCATTGGACTCTTGGTCATGCATGACCAGGTTCGATTCTGCGCTGAAACTCTTTTTTCTCTCTTTTTTCGAGAGGTTGTGGGTTTGAACCCGACCTGGTTTTTTTTGTGTTTTTATGTGTGTGTGTTTTTCCCCCCTCTTTTCTCAAGAGGTTGCGGGTTCGAACCCGATCTTTTTAAATTTATTTTTAATATATGCCAAAACCTGGAGGTTCAGCGCCAGTGGTTTTTATAGCTTGGCAGTACAATATCGGGGTAGTACTAAAGTGCGGAATCCTGCGGAATCCACCGAAATCCTCCGGAATCCACCGAAATCCTCTATAGACTCTACACAAAAATGATCAACTTGTTTATGACTTTTTAAATTAAAGGCAGTATTTTCCTGTTATTATTGAACCACATGTAAAAATACATTATGACTGTGTTATTGATTCACAATGTTACTGGTTAATAATTCATCATAAATTATAATCATCATAATTAATTTTAATTAATACATGCATGTATTTTAAATGCTTGTATATATACATGCATGTACTCACCTTTCAACATTTAATATTAAATGGTGTATTTTTCTAAGAATTTTTTTTGGTGTATCCATGCAAGGCCGTTACTAACGCTGAAAGAGTCGTTGTAACCAACATTTCCGGACACTGTACGCGAGTTTTGAAATCTCGGCCTTACAGTCACGTGACTCGCACGCCCGGGGAGTTATGCTAAGATCCGGCCGCGTTAATGTATCTGCGTTTTGTGACAAACGTCTTGCTCTTCGATACTGTACTCCATGCACCTTAACGGTCCGCGTGATTCGGGTGTAATCTTAAGCTAAACGACGTTTATAAATGTCTGTTCTCGCGAGAAATGCCAAGATTTGAAACTCGGGTACAGTGTCCGGAAATGTTGGTTACAACGACCATTTCAGCAGTATTAACCTTCCAGTCTGCTCCTTCAAATCATCTGTGCAATAGCACTCAGCTCCACTGTGATCACAGCACGAACTGATAAAAAATTATTTACTGATGAAGTTTGCTCAGTTAATTATTATTCGTGACCAGTAGGCCTACTTACACGCTGTTTTGCGCATGTTTCAGACTTGGCGTTTTTCGACTTCCTGTCTACTGAGAGCGGGGGATATGTTCAGAAATTCTTCATTCTTCTAATTCATTCGCGATCCGGTAATTTGGGTTCGATTCTGTTTGTGATTTCAGTGGATTCCGCAGGATTCAGGAGGATTTTGGAGGATTTCGGTAGATTCCGCAGGATTCCGCACTTTAGTACTACCGCAATATCGTAGAGAAAGAGAGAAAGGTGTGTGTGTGTGTGTGTGTGTGTGTGTGTGTGTGTGTGTGTGTGTGTGTTGTTACAAGTCGGCCTCTGAGACTAGGGGTATGGTAATTTATCACTGGTTGGATGAGGCCTGACTTGCACACATAACAGTCACTGCTTTCATTCGCGCTGTGTCTTTCTCTCAAAACCAGAAGAAAAGGTCATGAGAAATCAATTAATAATGGTTTAATCAAATAATGACAAACTATAATATATTCCTGTAAAAATCAAGCATGCAAAAGAAGAGTAGTTAGTACTAGGCCAGCCCTAATTAACGAATGGTAAAGCTTATCTTCAGTTCCACGTGGGTGACTTATCTCGTGAGTCTCTTGGAAGCCCTCTCCGAATGTTCGTCGATGAAACAACGTTCATATAACACGAGTTTACTAACTTTCAATTCCAGAATTTTCCAGGTGAATGTAGGTTCACAGTTACCGCTGAAGGTATAGCGGCGACAGCAGCGCTGGTGGGAACTTGTCTCTAGTCCCAACAGAAGGGGTGACGACAACAGCGTTGATGGGTAGTGGCGACGGCAGTGTTAGTGGGCAGCGTTGATGGGGACTCGTCTCCGTTCGTAGCAAAAGGGTTTACGACAACAGCGTTGATGGTCAGGCACCTCTGAGACGAGTTGGAGGGAATACTCTGTCTCAGCAGGGACTTCGGGGCGAGCCTTGTGCTCTGCTTGCATGGTTAGTCCGAAGTGAAGGGGACGACGATTCTCGTTGCTTTTAATGAACCTCGATGCTGAGGGGGCGAGCCACTCATGCCGTGACATGCCGTGGTGACCTGTTGACTCCGCCCACATTTTGGGGAGGCAGCTGCAGTCTCAAACTAAATTGTCGTTGAGTTTCCCATAATTAACTATTCCCTGGGGGGCTAATGTGCTAGCATCGCCAGGACGCTCCTTAATGCCTGACACTCCATGCTGTCTGCACCTGCACATGGGATCTTTAGATAACAATAGCTGCCTTTTCCGTTCCTTCCCTTCCAGTGACCCTAACTTCAAAGTGGCTTTGTTCACAGATGGGCCTGGATAACAATCGCTGCCTTCTCTATTCATTCCCTTGATCCGCTTGGCTGAACTCACAGATGGGGACCATCACAGTGTGTGTGTGTGTGTGTGATTTGCAATTCTGTAAACACGACAAATGAAACACTACAAACGTATTTATTTCAAAACATTTTCCACCTACTCTTTGTGCACCTACTGCTTGGGTTGAGATTGAGATTCCTGCACCTTATTTACTAGGCTCCATCACAAGCAAGACCTGAGGCCATGCCAGTGAGGGATGTTTCGTCAGAATATGACATCATTCCCAGTCCAGACATGGAGAAGAAGCCAGTGATCAGAGATGAAGAGTGTGACCAGTCCATCTATGAACTCCACTGTCCTCGAGTCAACTGCAAAGAAAAAATTGTAAGCTGCTCTACCACTGATTCAACCGTATCATGTTTCTTTTGCTGTAGCAGTTGTTGTCATGCAACTGTAAACATGGCTCTTGGTCATTTACTTTTTTGCAAAGGATTCAATACTAGAACTATTAGAGTTTGGAATATAATATAAGATTTATAAATGAATTTTTGAAAGTAAAGTACAGTGCAACTGGGGGGGAAATTCCCCTAGGAATTTTTTCTCAAGGAAAAAAAAGAGAGGATGAAATATATATTCTTCTTTTGTTGTTGTTGTTATATCTTCCATTGGGAATGGGTGAAAATAAGTCATGTTATGTGCTTTCTTCTGCAGATGTCAGCTTCCTAATAGACTATGGGCATTCTGATTTGTATCTTTTGTTGTTGTAGATTATCTGTTTGGACATGAGTTCAGAAATGGACAAGATGATTTTCCGCTCCAGAGCAGGGTAGGTATGTTGTCATCAGGTAATATAGTGTAAGAATGGCATCTGTTGGCATGAAGGGAAAGAGAAAAACTGCAGAGATGTTAGATGGTTTGAGTCACTACAGAGACATCATCATCTGACCTGGCCTGTGTTTGATGTTTGATGTTTCATGTTTTCAGTAAACATCAACAACACCTTTTCCTGTAAACATTAACACAGCACTCTATCTAGAGTCAAGTACCTCATCACTCTCCTCCTGTCAACATCACTCATCAGTGCAAGGGTGAAGATGGCACAGCAACCTTTAGGCACTCAACTGCTAGCATTTATAAACGAGAATGCTGTGTTTGTGTTTACTGAAGAGAATGCTAATGTTAAATGAAGAGAATGATAATGTTGTTTAATGAAGAGAGTGTTGATGTAGTTAAATGAAGAGAGTGGTGTCGGCATTAATTTGTGAATGCTGATGTCGATGGAAGTATGCTGTTGCTCTCTGGAGAGACTGCTGGTGCTGGTGTGTACTGGTGTCACAGAGTGCTTGTGGCACTGATAGGAGATAGTGCCAGTGTTGGTGTTTACAGGAGTCACAGAGTTCTTGTGGCACTGACCAGAGATAGTTGCAGTGTTGGTGTGTACTGGAGAGAAATAGTTATCGCTGACTGGCAAAAGGGACCTTTAGTTACACCAGGACTCATTGCAGGGACAAGCAGTGCCCACTCAAGCTGGTACGAAATGCCCTGGAGATCTTCCTCCATACCAAGTCTGCCATGGAGGCCCAGCACGAGTTTGCCCTTCTTGTTCTCTATGAGACACCCACGTGGGTAAGATGCCTGACCCTCACCCCACTCCCACCCGTTTCCATATCCCTTCAACCTCTTGCTTCCCTCCTCCTCCATCCTCCCACCTTCCCCCCACCCCCCATCCCCCACCCCCACCCCCACCCTTCCCCTCTTCCCTTGTCTACCCCCATCCCTTTCTTTACCCCTTTCCCTACTGGTAAAACTGCTTATCCAGAGTTCCCATTTTCCAGAGAGTGACTGAACATGGATGAGTTAAAAGTTGTAGTGCTATGAGGATGAAATGCTTGTGTAAGAGTTGTGCAGCCTTAAGGTCATAAAGTACATCAATCTTAGATCTTTGCAGGGCTTTTTTGGGGGAGTGGAAGATAAAGGAGAGCTTGATAAAACAATTTAAAGATAAAATTTGAGTAAAAACTGTGTTATTTTCCTTATGTTGTCTTCTAGTAGCACCTGTGATCCTTGACCCCCATTGTATACTAATCTTTTTTGCTTTAAAATGATTGACCAATGCAAGATTACGTATTGCTTAACCTGCATTCAGTTCCTGCAATGAGTATATCAATATGTGACCCGTTTTCACGAACTGAGTGTTAACTCGCACGCAGCAAAAACGCAATAGAAGCTGACGAAGGTGATGAGGGTGGATTAAGTGCATTTTGACATTTTGGCAAAAGTGACCGCTACATACACTTAACTTTCATAATCAAATGTTGGAAAGTTTTTTTTTAGCTTAAAAAACACCAAAAACTGCACTTTATTGCACCTACCCATTCAAAAGTAATATATATTCTCTTCATCTGTTTTGCATTTTTAATTGAATAATAACAATCATTTGTGGTCAAGATCAAATACTTTTCCATTTATTTATCATTCTATGTTAAGAAATAGATTTTCTCTACCAACCTGCCATATTTTGAACTGATGCATGCATTAAAAAGGTCCGTTGCTAAGGAAAAACTGGACGAAGTTGCTAAATCTTTGACCCTTGATTTCTTAAAATAGCCGTCAGCACACCACCTCTCTTTGAGTGAGCATAACTTGAACAGTTTTTGGAATAGAAATTTGATTTTTATATCAAATGAAAGAATTATTTTGCAGATTTTGAAAATATAAATATGTCAACATCTAATTTTTGTGTGTTAAGACTCAGTTTGTGAAAACAGGTCACGTATGGTTTGGTACATGATACATCTTCCTTGCATTATATTTTCAGTATTGGTGGAAGATGAAAGTTCTAGTTTATATACATGGATCATCTTTTTACTCATACATGTGCCTCAGAGTGATTAACCCTGTATCTCCATGCCACTGGGCCACCTATTTCTGTGCCAGCAAAGGACAGACAACTTGTAGCCAGTTAATACAGACAGTCAGGCACTTGCATCTTTCCATTTCTCAAGAGTTCCTTGATGTGTGACATACCTTACCATCAATTTCTGCCCCTCGCTGCCATTCCCACACCTCCCCTACACACTAGCAACCCCTGGCTGTTCCTGATACATTTTCCTCCTCAAACTCATGTTCTGAATTGAGCCAGAAACGCCTGTTGTTCCTGACATGGTCAGTAAATTTAGAACAGTGAGTTTGGGAAGGTAACACAGCAGGAACAGCTGATTGTTTCTGGCAAGGTGGGGCTGTGTGGGACCAACAGCAAGGGGCAAATGGTGGTGGTTTGTGACACAATACATAAACCCAATACTGGCTTGCTTCAAGGGTCAGTCTCACCACAATATACAACTGTGGCCCCTGCATGCACCCATTTTAGATCTGGACAGGTAAATGCCGTGAAGATGCATTCAAACTGTTCAGGAATGCACCTTTTAGAATCCATGCTACTTTGACACTCACCTGCATGCTCCTGACGATACAGGTGGATTGTGGAGGTGACTTGTTGACCTCCTTGCTGCTGGCTTTGTGTGCAGGTGCAGGATTTCACCAGCAAACCTGCAGACATATTCCGTGCCCTGGAGGACCTGCAGGACACCATGTCTTGTGAAGCCTTCGACATCTCTGCTCTCTTTGAGATGATGTGAGTACAGCCATGGATGGTCGTGACCTCAAAGACTTTTTTAAAAGATCAATTTTTTAAACTTATAAATTCAGTCATATAAAGCAGAGGCTTTTTTATATGTCTGTCAGCACTGAGTTCTATAGAGTCCTTGCCAGTTTGTAGTCTAAATTTTGAACAGTGATGGAGAGTGTTCTTCATTGCTTCCCGCAGAGCTGCCATCATGTTGTTGTTTGCAGACAGCCTTGTTGATTTTACTGTCTGCAGACAGCCTTGTTGATTTTACTGTCTGCAGACAGCCTTGTTGATTTTACTGTCTGCAGACAGCCTTGTTGATTTTACTGTCTGCAGACAGCCTTGTTGATTTTACTGTCTGCAGACAGCCTTGTTGATTTTACTGTCTGCAGACAGCCTTGTTGATTTTACTGTCTGCAGACAGCCTTGTTGATTTTACTGTCTGCAGACAGCCTTGTTGATTTTACTGTCTGCAGACAGCCTTGTTGATTTTACTGTCTGCAGACAGCCTTGTTGATGTTACTGTCTGCAGACAGCCTTGTTGATTTTATTGCTTGCAGACAGCCTTGTTGATTTTATTGCTTGCAGACAGCCTTGTTGATTTTATTGCTTGCAGACAGCCATGTTGATTTTATTGCTTGCAGACAGTGTGATTGTTGTCGCCTATGTCATTTTGTGTCGGTGATGTGTTTGTTGCTGTTGTGTATGTAAATGTAATTGTCTGCAGAGAGTGTAATTGTTATTGCTGGTCTATTGGAGTGACCCCAAGCAGCCTAAGAGGCCACCAGGGACATGTGGACAGAATAAAAACATTCAGGTGCAACTGTGTATTCAAACCATTCTGTAAGATTGAGGCCTGCCCAGGTGCTGCAGCAAACTAGTCACCAAATCTTATATCCAAACCATAGAAACATCACTACACCATCAAAGCATTTACCAGCCAACCAGAAAATGTAATGTTATTGTCTGCAGACTGTATGCTTGTCATTCCAGGTGTTATAGTTTGCAGATGGAGTGATTGTTGATGATGTCGTCATCTGCAGACAGTGGGATTTTTGTTGTTGATACTGTTGATTGTTTAGAATCTGCATGATGTTTGTTGTTGATACTGTTGATTGTTTAGAATCTGCATGATGTTTGTTGTTGATGTTATTGTTTGCAGATGGTGTGATTGTTGTTGTTGTTGATGTTTACAGACAGGAGAAGGTGGCACTGCCTGTGGTGGCAGGAGACCCCACAATTCTGCCTCCACCCTTTGTGGTGCGTCTGCTGATGCTATATGGGCGCTCGCATTGCACCATTGAAAACTCCAGCAAGGAGGTGAGTCTCTAGTGTATTAGCGTATCTATGTGGAGTTTGTGTGCCACTCAGTAAACCTAGCTGTGCCCTTGCATGTATGACTCTCTGCCTTCAATTTTGTAATGTTGCTGTGTCACAGAAGGCAAGATATGATAGAATGCATGGCTGTTGTAAACATGGAAAATAAATGTTCATAAATGATAGTCTATGTATTTTATATGTTCAACATATTACACCATTTCACTGCTTTGAAACTGGTGCTTTGGGTTTTCAAGTTTCATCTTGCTCAAACAGAACTTTGTTCCATCACTTTTTTGACAGTGGTAGGCAGGATTCTAAGGTGTTATGTTTCACCCAGGTGCCTGGCCAACTTCTCTCATATGACAGTTTTTTTTGTAATATGAGTTTCGTGATGTACTCACAGTGATGACTATATTTAAATCTGACAGCAGTTTAAGAGTTAATAATAATAATAATTTATTGTATTTATAATGCGCCTTATCCAGTGGTTCTAAGTGCATGTGACAACAGATAATACAAAAAAGACAGTACCATACACATTTGCATACACATGCTCTGTACATACATATAGTCAACCATACTTAGAAGAAAGCACACGACCCAACATTATGCAAAGCACAAATAAGCAGTCAAGCAAAACTATACAAGTATGTACACAAATGTCCAAATCAAATGTTAAGAAGGCAGGGCGAGGACGTGTGTGTGTGTGTGTGTGTGTGTGTGTGTGTGTGTGTGTGTGTGTGTGTTGGAATCTAACTAACTCGTTTCAAATATGGCTGGAAAAGATGTGTTTTAAAATAGACTTGAAGGAGGTGATAGAATCTGAGTGTCTGACATGGTGAGGCAGTGAATTCCAAAGATGAGGGAATGAGAAAAAGCGGAAGCCATGAGATTTGCGATTGTAGTCACCTGGGATGAGGAGTCGGGTGTCAGCAGAAGAACGGAGTGTGCGAGCAGGAATGTAACGAACAATAAGTTGAGAAAAGTAGGCGGGAGCAGATTCAGTAAAAAAAAGTAGTAGCAGAAGAGTGCAGCTTTGTAGTCGATGCGGTCAGGAACAGGCAACCAGTGGAGATTTATCATGAGAGGAGTGCAAGGTTGTCTGTGACTTTCTGCAGAGGTTGGAGAGTAGTGTCAGGACAGCCTATCAGACGAGAGTTGCAATAATCTATTCTAGACAGAATACAGGACGTTACCAGGGTTTTGGTAGCTTCTACTGTAAGAAACTTTCTGATGGAACCTATTCTTCTGATCTCGTAGTAGCAGGTTTGGCAGACTTTGCCGATGTGTTGCTTCATTGAGAGGTGAGAGTCCATGATGAAACCAAGGTTTCTGGCACTGTCGGAGAAAGTGATTTCTGTGGAACCTATTGTGATAGTAGGAGGAGTAGGATTCACAGCAGCAGATCCAGAGAAAAGAAGGGCTTCAGTTTTTTCATCATTCAACTTTAACTTGTTTGTAGACATCCAGGCTTTAATATCAGAAGAACACTTCTCAAGAGTATGCACCAGTTCTTGGCTTTCTGTGGGCTTGCATGCTTGTTCAAGTTGTGTGTTGTCTGCGAAAAGATAATGGTTGACTGCGTGTGGACAGAGGAGTGTACAGTACAAAGAGAACAGGCCCCAGCACCCAGCCCTGCGGGGCACCATAAAGCAGAGGAGACGGAGGAGAAGATAAGTTGTTGACAGACACATGCTGAGTATGTCCTGGAGGTAGGACTGGAACCACTGAAGAGCTGTAGAGCGAATGCCAAAAACAGTTTCAAGACAAGACATTAGAACAGAGTGGTCGATTGTATCAAATGCGGCAGAGTTGTCTAAGAGAAGCAGTATAGAGAGTTTATCATTACCCAGAGCAGAGAGGATATCATTCACAACACGGAGCAAAACTGTTTCGGTGCTGTGGGCATCTCTATACGCTGACTGAAGAGGGTCAGTAAATCATAAGCAAAGGACTTAACTAATAAAGGAGAAGAGTTATTGGAAAAGACATCATTTTGACTGCTGAGCTGAGCCCATCTGAATGTGTGGTTCTAATGGAAAGCATACTTAAATTTGCAGTACCAAAAGATAGGTCGTGACAAATCTTCCGACTTATTGTATTCTTTCTTTATTTTAAAACTTTTGGCCCTGAAAAGGGCCGTTTGTTTCTTGGTCCCGAGCTCTGGCAGTCAGGCATGAACCCCTGGGGTCGTGCCCGGCGGGACTGGATGCTCCAGCAGGTCTGTGTCCAGCGGCTGCGGGTAGCGGCTCCCACTGGTCGCTGTGACGCAGGCAGCGGCGGCTGTGGCTGCTGTTGGTCGCTGTGGCACAGGCGGCGGCGGCTTGTGGCTGCTGTAGTGGCTAAGAGACCTGTGGCCTGCACAGATAGTCGTTGGCTGGCCTGTAAAGAAAGTCGTTGGCAAAATCGTTGGCGAGCTTTCGGAGGAATCTCCTTCATCTGGCCGTAGTGTAGAGAGATCAGCGGGTGGGGTTTATTTATGCCCAGCAGGCGGTGAGAGGAGTTCACTCCAAACTCTCAGGCAGAAAGCACGGGAGGCACGTGCGAGGTCAAACTTCCTCATCTGTAGTGTGCCATGAATCCCAGGTCGCGGTTGAGCCCTGCGTGATGGGTGTTAAATTTCTTCACGAGTTTCTGCTCGGCCATGCGACGTTGTCGGGTGTCATGCAGGTTGCCTTGCAGCACGCTCAAGAGCATGTCTGATGCCGAATGCTCAGGCAAATTGAAATGCTCAGCCACAGGTAGAGGTGACTGATTTCTGACAGTGGCTCTGTGCCCGTTCATGCGCTGCCTTAGTGGCTGGCATGTTTCACCTACATACCACGCATTTGGGCAACCTCTGCGGCATCTGATGAAATACACCACGTCATAGGAGCTGCAGGTGTAATTGCCTCTGACCTGGATCCCATCCTGAACGGCCGGACGGTGGTGAACCTCTCTAACCACTCACTCACTCCGGGGGAGAGGGAGGTCCTCGAGCATGGACTGAAATGTTATCAGTCCGACCCCGGCTAACCCACCCCCTTTTTTTGTGAGTCTTAAATTTGCAGGCGTGTTATGGATGCATGATTCCTGGATAAGAATTATTGTTTCAGGCACAGAAGTACCTGGAGTCTTCACCATACTTCTTTGTGGATGCCTTCTACATCCACGAGCCCCCCTCGGAAGAAAACAAGTGTGAGGTGTGTATGTATGTATACACAGCATGCTGTTTGCAAACAACTCTCCAAATTTTCATGCCAGCACTGAATTTGGAAATTGTTTGCTAACAGGAGTTTTGTTGCTGTTTGGATCATATTGCAAAGTGTTTTGTATCAGAATTATTAGGTAGCTGCCTGTCTCAAAAGACAATGGTAATCGTTAGGTGAGAAGACTTGGGAACAGCATCTGGAGTAGCTATGGACTCCCACTCTGGCAGGGCAGTCTCTGTCCATCCTCCGTCCACAAACTCTGAGAGCTGAAAAGGAAATTGCAATCTGCTCCCTCTGCTCTCTCCAGCACCTCTTGTCTGCCAGCCACCAGTTCCTCTGGATTTCACCCTCTGTATGCCCTCTTTGACAGCACCTTTCCAACTGCTACAGTGATCAGGGAGGGGTTACAGAACATTGGTACACCAAGGCTTGTAAGTTGCTGCCTGAGGGAACTCCTGAATTTGACTGGATTTGGGGCAGTTTTGGCTTGGCAGGATTTTAAGGAACAGCGTGTGATTCAGAAAAGTATAATAAGTTTCTTTCACCCCTTTCTCCATCTATTGCATTTATCTTTTCATCAATCTACCCTCTCCTTCATGCACTTTCATTTCCATCCATCCATCCATCCATCCATCCATCCATCCCATCCATCCATCCATCCATCCATCCATCCATCCATCCATCCATTAGGTCCTCCACCCTACCATTCAGCTGTCATTCCTTCCAGCAAGTCAGTCTGCTTTGCATTTGCCAGTGCATCTCTATCAATCCCTTCATTGTAGGTCAGTTATATTTACCCCTTTTTTCTCTGCTGCTATTGTGTCATTGTTAGTTGATATCTCTTATGACAAGCATTTCTATATATTGTTTTTTCCATACCGCTGGTTGAGTAATACTTCACACACTGCCAAAGAAAAGTAGTCCCTTACTGTAAGGTTTAGTCATACAGACAGACAGACAGACAGACACATGCAGTGTATCCATCCCCCAAGACAGGCAGTTCATTGCACACTTTCATGAACAAGAAAAAATGTACATTACATTTGCATTCTGGAACAAACGAAAACAAAATCCAACAGCTGGGCAGCACCTCTCACTTGCTCTGTGTGTGGATAGCTGAGGGCATGAACATCTTGCATGCACTCTGTCCAAAATGTTTTGTTCAGATTGCCATGTCCTCAAAGTGTAGTTGGATGTGAGGTAGAATTATAACATGCTGTCCCATTACATCTTATCCCAGTCTTGCAGCAGTTCCCAAACTGATCCATGCCATGCAGCGAAGTTTTGGGCTAGCTCTACAATCTTCCAACACTAAGCCATTATTCTAGATTTAGCCACCTTGTGTGGAACAAAGGTAGCTTGACTGTTAAATTGAGAACAGTGAGTCAGAGGAGCGAATTTAAAAGAGAGCAGTTGTGGCTTGGCTGACAGCTCGGTCAGCATAAGAATGGACAGACAGACGGACGGACGGACGGATGGATGCATGGATTAAAAAAAGGACAGTTGTACAGTGAAGCTTCAGAAGTAAGACCATCTCTGGGACTACCTTGAAAAGGTCGTAATTCTGAACTTGACCCTCTGGTCCTTTGTTATGGTGAAGGAAATGAAATTCACATTATTATGTTTTTATTGAAAGCAGTCAGAACCAGCAGTGAAACGGACACTTGTCATTTTCATTAGAAGAAGATGCTCGCCATGTTGCAAGACACTTCCCACACTTTCAGACTAGCCACCTTTTCTCAATTAAAACTTCTTTTCAGCCTAATTTTGCACATTTGTTGGGACAGACATGTAACCATTTAAAAAGTTTTTCCTATGCCATTTTCATATGCTGACAAAAAACTTTGCACTTGGGTATACTCGGAATTTGTATCTTGCCAGTGTCCATCTGTTTGGCAAGTTGTTTCTGGCCACAACCAGTACTGGCCTTAATAAGGTCAACCTTCTGCTGCAGTGACAGTTCCCTGCGCCTTTGTGCTGCCATTTGCAAAATTGAAGTTCACTTAAATAGTCTAGTCCAAAATCAAAAGTTTAATCCTAGCAACAATGAACGAATAAATATTTTATTGTTAGGCCACCGGTTGTACAAAGGGGATTCATCATCACTCATTTTCCTGTACTATACAACAATATTACATTACAAAACACTACATTAAATTACATCACATTTCAATATACTACATTCCACTGCATAACTTTATATTACATCATATCACATTATTCTCTCTCTCTCTCTCTCTCTCTCTCTCTCTCTCTCTCTCTCTCTCTCTCTCTCTCTCTCTCTCTCTCTCTCTCTCTCTCTGAATAATAGAGATACACATGGCCATTCTTTGAATAATGTAGCAACAGTGATAAATCCAGTAATGATATGAACAATATTAGAACAGGCATGAATACGGTTATAGCAGAGACACCAGTCTTAATTTAAAACTTCGAGTTGCAGTTTTCGAGGAAAAATAATTAGCATATTGCTTCATTTCTTGTTTTGAAGTTCCTTTGATCAGTGCTCAAACTGAGTCTGAATTGTAGACGCCATTGTTGTAACTGAGTTCGGTCTTCCAACCATAGAAATCTTTCATATAGTGTAGTGCCCGAAAACTGTAAAAATATTCACTTGGCATGATTGCTGGTAGTAATTGTAAGGTCATGGTTGGTTTGGGACTGAAATGGGTGGTGTTAAAAGTGAATTCTGAGGTAGTGATAATTCTGAGACTTTTAGACATTGAAAAGATACTATTTGGGACTGTCAAAAAGTGGTCACAATTTGGAGCTGGTCTTAATACCAAGGTGATTGTAAGGTAAGGTTTCACTGTACTTTAATTATCCCGCGTGGTAGTCAGTTTGCTACTAGTGAAGGGCCTGAAAGATAATCTTGTATGTTCTATGCAACTTTTAAAGGAGCTCCTCAATACCATGTTTACAGTGGATATATAGATCTAAAATTTATTGTTGAAAATGTCTTTGTCTGTAAAGTGGCTGTTGGGTGATAAGATAGAATTACAAAATACAATATCCCATTTCACCCCACCCTTGAAGTTGTGGGCGAGCTCTAGAATTTTCCTACTCAAATTCATGGTACTAAATTTAGCCACTCCTGTGTGGAACAAAGATAGCTCTGTACAAAGGTCACCACGTGACTGCTAAATTTAGAATGATGAGTCAGAGGAAAAAAGCATGAGGGGGAGTGCTGTGTCTCAACAGAAAGCTCTGTGGGTATGAAAATGGCGGCAAGGGAAGGAGATAGGCATAATAGGGCATCACTCTTAAATGATAAACTAGCCAGAAGTACCCAGGTTTTCACTCGGGTATAATGAAGTTGCACCTTTATTTGTATCTCAACATATCTCTCCCCCACCCATCCCACCCCTCCCCCCTCCCTCCCTGACTAGCCCTTTGTGATATATACAACCTCCTCCTCTTCCCCATACCAATCTTTTGTGAACCCCACCTCCCCCCACTACCATGGACCACCATCTCCCCGTGGTAAGAAAATTCAAGTGTATGCACTCAATTTGCTCCAGGGGCATTGCATTGTCTACTTTCACTGTCATGTGAGAGCCTTTCATGACTCGCACACCACCACCATTCCCTCCCCTCAACCTTCCCCTCACCTCCACCCCCCCACTGCATTTTCCTATGGTCAGAAGACTGGAGCATATGTGTGTTGCTCCCTTTGCACCAACGACTATTTTTAACTCTCATGATGGTGCAAGGTGCACATGTTCCGAGTACCGCCAGATAATGCACATCATTACATTTTTTTTATAAGTATTTTCCAAAATTCATTAAGATGGCCTAAACAACCATCATGCTGATAGTGATCCCAAATCTGTGCTTGAGTTTCTTGTAGTTTTCCCCCATTCTGGAGCCTTATTCCAACTGACAAACTTTTCTTTGTTTACTTACAGTAGAGATTAGGGCTGCAAAGAAAGAAAGTGGCTGGAGGGAGATTTTAATATGGGGTATTATTGGAGCTCCACTTAATCATGTTAATGCTGTTATTTTGAGTGATGTTTTCCCCATACTCTTCCACCACTGCAGGTGATCTTTGACCAGCTGTGCGAGCTGGACCATCGAGGCCTGTCCTACATATTGGAGGCAGCGCAAAACCCCACCAAGGTCTTCAACTGCCTGGCCCAGCTGCTGGCACACCCCTTGCAGCGACCCGTCCAGAAAGCCGCTGCCTACACCATCAGGGAACCTCCAGGGGCAGACCCTGCATCTTAGAACTCACACCAGGAGACGTGTACGAGGACTGCAGCCTGTCTGGCCAGCAAGTAGGCCAGGAGTTCAGGGATGATGCTCATGGAGTCCAAGCTGACAGTGGTCAAAAAAACAATCTGGGAAAAGGTATGAGTTTTGAAGGCACTTCAATGTCCAGTTTTAACCCTTACCCTGGCCTCAACAACTGGAATTGTTTGGGCCATCAGCACTGCTATCTATAGATGAATGAATGAATGAATGAATGAAATAAACCCCTATATTTCAAGGACGCAACACTTTGACATATACCCTTGTATAAGTTCTAATTATACATGTTAAAAAAGAAGCAAAACCCACTACAGGAGTATTGCAAGTGAACAAAGACCAAATTCATGTCATTATTTGCCAGAAAACATCATGCAATTTTTTTTTAATGGCAAAAGTTTGGCTCACTCTTGACCTTGCGGCACATACCACACATAGGGAAGACCTTTTTAAGGGCGTGTGATATAATGTATGTTGGATTTTGACAGTCTCTGAATGGTGAAGAAATGCAAGTTGGCTGTGTTTGGGATTTTCACAATCTCCTCTAATGACCTTCAGTGTGCACCTTACAGTCTTACAGACGGTCACTGAGGTACTTGAGCAACGTGTTGAGGCATGTGAAACAAAGACAGGCTTGCTGTGATGATGTTTTACTCCTTCCTATCATAAAGATCAAGTTGACTGATGGAAAAGATGTGGGGTACGTAATACCACTGATTATGAGTCAATTGTGGTAGAAATGATTGGATTATCATTTTAGCCCAGTACAGTATTAATTTATATTAAACTTGTATTTGTGTCAGAGTTTCTTCTTAATTAACAACTGTTGATACCTTGGATGATCTGAAAGGGTTAGTGATGAATTCCGTAATCCAAAGCAAGATGACTCACAAGCAATTGCGTATAGCATGAAATACATAACTCGAGGTAAAGTTTGCTGTCTCATTGAAACAGAGACAAGTTTAAATAAAGACAGTGGTATATAACTTATTTGAAAGCACACATTTTCTATGATGAAGGGGAATGGATGGATGGAGTTTTACTTTACAGCCTATCAGCCTTTGTAGGCTATGAAAGGCCATGATGAAGGGGGAGTCGAGCGACTTCTGCCACGTTTTTTTTTTCATCCAACCTCTTGTTTGTGTATGTCAAAAAGGGGCACTTTTAATTTCTTTCATGCAAGAGCTTGGATGTTTGTTATTGGGTTGCATGAACAGTACAGGGCAGAACAGTTAACCTCATTTGTGGAGAAAAAAGAAAGAAAGAAAAACATGTTGCAGACGGCAGGTTCAAAGTCTTTGTCTTTTGAATCATTTTGTTATGATTGACATGTCCCTGTCTGGCATTGTGTCTGTTGTCCCAGCCTGAATCCTGAATGGGGATGCTTTTTCTCATAATCAAATGAATAAATGGTGCTCATATGTGTATCTTGTCATCTAGGTTTATGTATTGTTCAATGATTTTATCCAAGGTTGATTACAGATCCCACTGAAGAATGAAACTATAAATCTTTCACAAATACACCCCCACCCACCCCTACCCCAATATTTAAGAGTAACACAGCCATGGATTTCATGTAGGTCTCACCTGAATATAAGGCACAGTTGACAATATGAAGAAACTAAATAAACATGGGTGCTGAGTGAATGAAATGACCAGCGTCACTACTGTGCAAGAGACCATAATCTAACTTAGATGGAAGAGAGGCAGATAGGAGAGGTGAGACATCGCCAATGGAGAATCGCTGAATAGAATATTGTAGTACTGAACACTTAAAATAAGGCACATGATGGCGTTCCCTATGTACATCTACATGACCTACTGGAGATCTTGAGTCAGTTTGCAAGGTTGATTGGTAAATGCATGTAATGATGCTTCTTGGTGGTGGGGATGGCGTTTGGCAACAGTTTATAGTTGGGCTCAATCTATCGGAATGGTTGGAATCCAGGGTTGTGTTAGAATAATCTGCCCCTATTCCAATGACACCCCCCCACCCACACCCCTTGCAGGCTCTTTTGCAATCCTTGTAGCTTCCTGTCTTCAGCTGTGGTAAAATGCAAACTCTCTTTCCAGGCATCAAATCCCTCTGCAAGCAATGCTTTCATACAGACACCCACCCATCTTTAGCAACAAATGAAAGTACAACAGCGAGTCTCAGTTGGATGATTATCATTTTCTCCTTTATGTTAAACAGCATATTGCATGGTATTAAAATTTAGCTGTTTAAACTTTAATGTGGAAGTAGTGGTGGTGGTGGTAGTCCATAGTAGATGCAACCCTTACTTTTCATGAAAGCAGGAGTGCCCTAGAAGATTGTATGGAAGCCACACATGCAAGGGCAGTGGGCCATGACCATATTGCTTTTTACAAATGCATTTGTCAGCTGGCATTACACACACACACAGAGGCATGCACTCATACACACACACACACACACACAGGCATGCACTCATACATGCACACACACACACACACAGGCATGCACTCAATCATGCACACACACATGGTGGCATGCACTCGTACTTGCACACGCACACACAGAGGCATGCACTTATACATGCCCACACACACAGAGGCATGCACTCATACATGCCCACACGCACAGAGGCATGCACTCATACATGCACACACACACACACACACAGGCATGCACTCATACATGCCCACACGCACAGAGGCATGCACTCGTACATGCACACACACACACACAGGCATGCACTCGTACATTCACACACACACACAGCAGCATGCACTCATACATGCACACACACACACACAGGCATGCACTCATACATGCACACACACACACAGGCATGCACTCATACATGCCCACATACACACACACAGGCATGCACTCATACATGCACACACACACACAGGCAAGCACTCATACATGCACACACACACACACACACAGAGGCATGTACTCATACATGCCCACACACAGAGGCATGCACTCATACATGCACACACACACACACACACACACACACACACACACACACACAGCGGCATGCACTCATACATTCACACACACAGAGGCATGCACTCATACATGCACACACACACACACGCACACAAGCACACACACACACACACAGCGGCATGCACTCATACATTCACACACACACACACACACAAGGGCATGCACTCATACATGCACTCATTCATGCCCACACACACACACACAGGCATGTACTCATACATGCACACACACACACACAGGTATGCACTCATACATTCACACACACACACAGCGGCATGCACTCATTCATGCACACACACAGGCATGCACTCATACATGCACACACACACACAGGCATGCACACACACACACACAGAGGCATGCACTCGTACATTCACACACACACACACAGCGGCATGCACTCATACATGCACACACACAGGCATGCACTCATACATGCCCACACACACACAGTGGCATGCACTCATACATGCCCACCCACAGAGGCATGCACTCATACATGCACACACACACACAGGCATGCACTCATACATGCACACACACACACACAGGCATGCATTCATACATGCACACACAAGCATGCACACACACACTACACACACACACAGCATGCACAGACACACACAGCATGCACACACACATGCACACACACACACACAGGCATGCACACACACATGCACACACACACACACCACACACACACATGCATGCACACATACACACACACATAGACACAAATGCATGCACACATACATGCACACACACACACACACATACACACAAGCTCTCATGGACACACATGCACACACACACACACACATGCATGCACACAACATGCACACACACACACAAGCATGCACACACATGCCCACACACAAGCATGCACACACAGCACACGCACACACAGGCATGCACTCATACATGCACACATACACACAGGCATGCACTCATACATGCACACACACACAGGCATGCACTCATACATGCCCACACACAGAGGCATGCACTCATACATGCACACGCACACACAGGCATGCACTCATACATGCCCCCCACACACACACAGGCATGCACATACATGCACACACACACAGCGGCATGCACTCATACATGCACATGCACACACAGGCATGCACTCATACATGCCCACACACACACACACAGGCATGCACTCATACATGCCCACACACACAGGCATGCACTCATACATGTACACACACACAGGCATGCACTCATACATGCACACACACACAGGCATGCACTCATACATGTACACACACACAGACATGCACTCATACATGCACACACACACACAGGCATGCACTCATACATGTACACACACAGGCATGCACTCATACATTCATGCACTCATACATGCACACGCACACACAGACATGCACTCATACATGCACACACACACACAGGCATGCACTCATACATGCCCACACACACAGGCATGCACTCATACATGCACACGCACACACAGACATGCACTCATACATGTACACACACACAGGCATGCACTCATACATGCCCACACACACACAGGCATGCACTCATACATGTACACGCACACACAGGCATGCACTCATACATGCCCACCAGACCTGCCAAATGCTATGCTTTAGGCGTAGCATGCTACGCTTTCGACATGCTTGCTACGCTGCTACGCTTGTCCATAAAATCTACGCTTTTCCTGCGTGCTTGAACTTTTGACCGCGATGGAGAATTCCCCCCCCCCCCCCCCCCCCCCCCCCCCCTTTCACGCCGCCAGTGCAGCTTATCGCGCCGCCCCCCACCCCCCCCCCCCCCCCCACCCCCCCCGCTTTCACGCCACCGGGTCAGCTTATCACGCCAACCTCACAGCTTTATCTCTCCCCACCCCCCACCCCCGCTACGCCTATTCCTTCAATGCTACTCCAAATAGCTCTGGATGCTACTCTTTGGCATGATGGTGGGTTGGCAGGTCTGATGCCCACACACACACAGGCATGCACTCATACATGCCCACACACACACAGGCATGTACTCATACATGTACACACACACACAGGCATGCACTCATACATGCCCACACACACAGGCATGCACTCATACATGTACACACATACAGGCAAGCACTCATACATGCACACGCACACACAGGCATGCACTCATACATGCCCTTACACACACAGGCATGCACTCATACATGCACACACATACAGCGGCATGCACTCATACATGCACACGCACACACAGGCATGCATTCATACATGCCCACACACACACAGGCATGCACTCATACATGCACAGAGCTGCCAACCCACCATCATGCCAAAGAGTAGCATCCTGAGCTTTTTGGAGTAGCATTTAAGAAATAGGCGTAGCACACACGCACAAGAAGGAAAATGGCGATGTTTGTGCAGACGCGAAGCGCTCAACCGCCGGCGTGAAGCGGGGGGAGGGGGGGTGCGTGTCAAGACGCTGAGCGCTCAACCGTCGGCGTGAAGCGGGGGTGGGGGGTGTCAAGACGCTGAGCGCTCAACCACCGGCGTGAAGCAGGGGGGGGAGGGGGGGCTGTCAAGACGCTGCGCACTCCACCGCCGGCGTGAAGTGGGGGGGGTCTACATGACGGTCAAAAGTCCAGTTCCAGGCTTTGAAAAATCTTACTTTTTCCCTGACGATCGTAGCATCGTAGCAAGCATGTCGAAATCGTAGCATGCTACGCCTAAATCGTAGCACTTGGCAGCTCTGCATGCACACACACACACAGGCATGCACTCATACATGCACACACACACACTCACACGCAAATACAGGGACAGTGGGCTATGACAAAATTGCATTTTACAAATGCATTTGTCAGCTGGGATTCCACACAAACACAGAGGCATGCATGCACACACGAACAGGAGCACACACACACGCAGGCACACACAGTAGTATCAGCAGAGAGAAGTTAATAATCGAGAGCACAGACAATGAACTCATCAAATATCGTTGTAACATTTATTTGCACATTTATAAAAAATGAGTACATCATACCAAAAAGGCGATTCAAATTATTTATTTCCTACAAAAACCACCTGACAGCCAACTGGCTATCACTAATAGCTTATGACACCTATGAGTATGAATGAATAAGTTATACACGTACAATAAAACATCACTTGATACAGGTCATCATGAAATCAAGGGACACCTGAAAACTCATACAGTATCACAAGATGTGGTTGATTCATCTTCACCTGTACATAAGGCAAAGACGAGGGGTGCGAGGGTACACAAACACACTGTCACTACTGGCAGCTCCAGAGGAGTTAGTAAATGATGCAAAGTAGACATCTAGTGGTCTCAAGAATTTCCATGCAAGGCAGTACAGACAAAACGAATATTACACTTGTGGGCTGTTCATGCCACTTCCTCATTCAGTCTACATTCTTACAAGCAGGCCTTCCATCCTCACCCTTGGGATAGGACATTGGCATGCCTCACAATGCATTTCCCACACATGATCTACAAACAACAAACATCAAATCAAAATGCATAAACAACCCTACTTTCCTCTGAACATAACATGGTGCCTCTGTCATAGAAGCTTGGAACAGCAATAACTGGACACAGCATCACAAAGAGGTTAAGTTGAATCAAATATCAGGGTGCTCAGGTAAGCAGGTGGGATAAAATCTGTAGCAGGCAAGTCTATCTTACCAAATATCATGACAAGCTCTTTTGCTCCTGATGTGACACCAGCATTGAACCCACATTTCACACTCATTTCTGACAGAACATTTGCAAAGCCATGACAAATTCTGAAGTGCAAATTTTCACAATAACTGATTTTCATCAAGAGTTTTCTCTTTTGAAGTGCCTGAGGGATTCAAGAGAAAATTTCCACTGGTGCATATGTGAAGGATTTTACATTTTATCACAGTGCATGTTAAAAATACTAATTTGTTTTGAAAACAAGCTAAGTTACCACTCAATTCAAGATTACAATTGCAGGCTTAAAAATATCATATGCATACATTAAACACTCCTATCCCCAGTGCTAGTTTCACAACCTTCAAAGCCTAATCATGTCCTTGCAGAGCAATCAATGCAAGTTAAACTTTCAGAGCAGTGTGTGACTGAAATGAATAGACAGCATGAATGTCCAGCAGGCTTCACTGACAGTAATCAAGAGGAACTCTGCATAACACCAGATGGCACTTCCTTCATTAAGCATTTCATCTTCCCCAGTCTAGCTAAAGATGTGCATCTCTCCATATTTCATATCCCAGACATGGCCAGGTAAGGTGTCCAAATATTCTTTTTTTTCTTTCTTTTCCTTAATTATATTTTTTTAAACCACTGTAACATCCATTGTCCACAATGAGGCTGACGGAGACAGCATCTCAGTTTTAAGTCCACTTAGAGAACATTTCAGCCTGAACAGGTGCCACTGTACTCCGGATAGTAGTATGAATGTATCTGCAGAGAGCAACTAGCAAACAAACAGGGTTTGCATACAAAAGCGGAGTACCACATCTGTAGTCACCAAGTGCAATGCCCAATGCATTACAGCAAGACAAAGAACACCAGAAGTTGGTGAAGAGAAGCAATGCCAAAGGAATGCCAATAGCTTGTTACTCATCCTCCATTTTTTTCATTGCTTGAATCTGAACTACAGAGCATCTACAAATCCTCCTTACAGGCCTTTCAACCTTTTTATTGCAGTTTATTCCTTACTAAGTTGTCCTGTATTGGTAGCCAACATAACTTTTTTTTCAGGTTAAGATCAACGGCGACTGGACATAGTTACTGACAATTAGAACAATATCAATTCAATGTGAAGAGTTTTGGATTGCTGATTAACACAATTCAATTTTGTGGACTTCAAGAAAGCCTTTGACATGGTGGATAGGGCAACCATTTGGAGAATCCTCAGACACTATGGCATCCCTCAGAAGATCGTCAGCGTAATCCAGAACCTCTATGAAGGCACCAGCTGCAGAGTTGTGCACAACACTGACCTGTCGCCGCCATTTGACGTCAACACCGGAGTGAGACAAGAATGTCTCCTTTCTCCTTTAATCTTCTCCCTGGTGATCGACTGGGTGATGAAGACTGTTACGGACCAACCACAGGGCATTCAGTGGACACTCACTGGCAAACTGGAAGACTTGGACTTCGCAGATGACATCGGCCTCCTGTCACACACCCATGGGCACATGCAAGCAAAGACGGAGAGGCTGCACGACATTGCCAAGACAACAGGACTGGAGATCAACGTCCCCAAGACCAAGAGCCTCCGAGTGAACGCCTCCAGGGAAGCTCCCATCACCATTGATGGTCAAGCCATAGAGGACGTCGAACGCTTCACGTACCTGGGCAGCGTGGTCAGCAAGACTGGAGGGACAGATGAAGACGTGAGAGCCAGGATAGGCAAAGCACGACACGCCTTCGTCACCCTGAAACCAGTGTGGAGAAATGAGAGCCTCAGCCGTCACACCAAACTGAGGATCTTCAACACAAATGTTAAATCTGTGCTGCTCTACGGATCTGAAACCTGGAGACATACCAAGAGCATCGGCCACAAGCTGCAAGTCTTCATCAACACCTGCCTCCGCCAGATCCTGCGTATCAGATGGCCAGAAAGAATCTCCAACAAAGAACTCTGGCAACGTACCAGGCAGGAGTCGATCGTCAACGCCATCCAAAGAAGGAAATGGAAGTGGATTGGGCACACCCTGCGCAGAAACGATGCCTGCATTCCACGCCACGCCTTGGACTGGAACCCTCAGGGTAAACGGAAGCGTGGTCGACCAGCACTGACCTGGAAAAGAACCCTACAGGCAGAGCTGAGGACAGTCCGGATGACATGGGGAGAGGCAAAGAGGGCAGTCCAAGACCGACAGAGGTGGAGACTTGCAGTGAAGGCCCTATGCTCCGACCGGAGCGAAGAGGACTAAGTCAAGTAAGTCAAGATTAACACACAGCACGGGATCACTCCATTCTGCAGGTAAATGATATAAACAACACACACTCATTTCCTCCCCAAATCAGCAAAGGGCTTAAGTATGATCTAGGGCAGTCACATCAAGCTTGCAGTGACATGCAACAACAATGGAATCTTTCTCAAGACCAGAATGCAGTCATCCCTGACTCTTGCATTGAGCCAACTCAACAAGAGAAGCAGTGTTAGCAGAGCAGATACATGTATGCCATTCAATGACACAGGGATTCCCTTCCATGCATAAAGCAACACTGCTTCCTTTTTCCACTCTGTCCTTTGATATAGTCTCTGCATGACTAGATAATCCTACTTTAAACACAATCTCTCTCTAGACCTATCTTGCTCTTGCAAGCACTCATCTCTTCAATCACAGCATAGGATGTGCACAATGAAATGATGAAACCATGATTTCAATGTTCTAATTGCTGATGATTAGTATTCAAAGTCATGTTGTCTCAACAGTAATCAAGAGTAACCAAAAATGTAAACACAGCTGCAATCAAGAGGTTATTATGCGAGATCATGCATGTGGAGAAAAAGCAAACAAACACAAACAAATTTAGGGTTGAAACAAATGGGTGAAAGAAACCAGAGACTATAAAAAGAAATACAATCCATATTACGAGATTCTTTGTAGAAACAACAATTACTTCACAGCAGTTTTGTTCTATATTTTGTTCTGTGTATTGTCAAGTACAGCATCAACTGTGACAAGTATTCTGTAAATTGCTAAGTACACAAATGATGGCAAAACAAGTGCAATTTCTACATTTGTCAACACTTGCTCTGACATGCCAAATTTCCTTTTTTCCCCCCCAACAGTATCACTAGACCCCAATTACAACAAAAGCACATATTGTTGCAACACTAAAACTAAAAGCAAGACCTTGCATTCATGCAACTTTATACACATTCCATTCAATTATCTTCTTCAAATGTGCAGCTGAAGAAAACAACAAAGACAAAGACCTTTTATTAAACCTGTCCAGATTTCACAAAGACACTGCCTTAATTTTCAAGGCAATGTCACTATTGGGTGCTTAGAAAATCTTCCAGCCTACAGTTGCTTCAATTAGACCAACATGCAACAATCGCACTGCATCAGGAGAAATCAATTCTACAGGAAGTTGCTACAATGTTTTAAAGCCATTTGTATTCAGTATTAGATCTTGAACTTTTACATTCATTTCCTGGTCATTGTGCCAAGCATCTTGACAATATATTTGTGAGTTGTCCTTTGGAGATGCGACAGGCAGCATGCATTACAGGTACTAGCACTTCTCTGCTCCCCTTGAAGCAGTGAAACCCTTGCCTGGCTTACTGCCACATCACAGGTTAATCTCTCTTCAATTCACTTCCACTGCTCAAAAAAAGGTTCTTGCTCTGAGAAGATACTAGAAAATTCCTTAGCATGGCTGCAGCAT
This sequence comes from Theodoxus fluviatilis, assembly GCA_034096865.1. Taxonomy (NCBI): domain Eukaryota; kingdom Metazoa; phylum Mollusca; class Gastropoda; order Cycloneritida; family Neritidae; genus Theodoxus; species Theodoxus fluviatilis. The sequence continues at coordinate 79,817 of JAWQFJ010005969.1, read as the reverse complement.
AATGCCCCCCCCCCCCCCCCCCCCCCCCCCCCCCCAATCTCAGGAGGAATCTGTGATCATGTAGCTTTCAGGGCCTTGCTTCGGAGATTTGACTTGACTGCAGGCATCCTCAGTCTGTAGAGTGCACTTACTGACTGCAAAGTGACTTCAATGCCAGTTCCTCCACCACTAGTCCAGTCTCCATCCATACATGGTGACCATTATCTCTAAGCTTCCCAAAGACAGCCCAGAGAAAAACCTATAGCCCTGGCTGCATAATGACCCCCTCATCAGCTGGAACCCCTAGCTGCTGGGCTTTCAGGGCTTGCACCAAAAGCTCAGCTGGGGGCAGCCCCATGCAGCCATTTTGGCGCATCAGAACTGCAATAGAACATCCAGCTGCATCTTACCAAATCCACAGGGGAGCGATCTCTGCTACAACTTGGCACATACAGGCATCATATCCACAGCCTGGAGATACTGCACAGACTTTGCTTTGTAATGAGATCTTTAACACTGATTTTTTCTTTCTGTGATTCATGACAGGAAAATCATTTTCAGTTAAATCCCATGCATTGAGATTAGTTTCCTGACCAGTAAGACTTGATTGATGTCATCTAGTTGAGCATGAGGAAGTAAAAATCTTTGGATGAACTGAAAAAGTCTGTATGTAATTAAGAGCTTAAAAAAATTCTCACACAAATATGGCAATACGCAGTGTTCATAGGTAGCCTCTTTCCACTGCGACATCTGTTGATTGTAAGTAAAATGTCCCGCACTGCAATGTTCATGGACATCAAAGCACAGGAATACCATAAGGAGATGGAAAGCTCAGAATACTTACAATTAATTGAAATTTTAAAAAAATCCCAAGACACCACCAACAACTGATGTACTGCCATGCAAGTTTTGACAAAACGCCAGCACTTTAGTGTAGCTGAAGACGACATGTCCTTCACATACCACCTGCTTGTCTGCTTGTCTGCTTGTCCTCTGCATGAGACATGGGGAAGACAGGTTTGGGGGTGGAGAGGCACACCTGAGGTAATGTCCACCTCTCTCCAGATCTGGATCGTTTTCCAACTGCTACTGATTAATGAAGAATCCAAACTACCAGCAGCAAAGACTGTGACCTTGAATTTTCGAGCCCTGCAGCTTCCCTCCACCAGGGAAACTGCCAGCTCTGTAGGCAGTCCACCTCTCACCACATGCTGTAGTCTATGTCATCATTGCCAAATGTGTAGAAGTAGGCCAGGATCGTGACGAAGACCACAACGTTGGCAGAGAGGACCAAAGCACAGGCTCCCCACTGGATCTGTAACAAGCATGGAACAGGGTTGGCACTTTAACTCACAGCATTGAGGGCATGCCTGTGGCAATGGGTCACAAAGGCACTCTTTCATAACATATAGTCTTTATTGCGTTAATTTTTCCATTGAAATACATTGCAGGATCTTCAACCCTGGATGCCACAGAGGAGCATTTGGTACAAGTCTCATGCCATGCAGTCAAAGCCAAGAATCATTTTCTCAGTTCCCGTGTAGTTCTTGCATAGAAGTCAGGCTGGCTGCATGCTTTGCTGTGCTGCTTGAAGTGAAAACTATTGTTTTACATTGACTTTTCATCCACAACTGTTTCAAATCACCGAGTTTTTTTCTCCCTGGTCATTGGACTATCTCTGTTTACAATTGACAAAATAAATGAGCAGCAATGGACGTGGCAATGGAAGAGTGTACAAGGAAGAGTGCCAATGACAGCGTGAATAGTGATCTCAGCATGCCTGAGTGGAATGAGAGGTTTGTGAAATGCACAACTGGGAATGAGTGTGTTGAGGTATGAAGACAATTGGCTAAATGGGTGTAGTGAGAATGCTGACATGCTGACAACCAAAAACAAATTTCTGCAAATAGGCCTTGGCCCCGTTCTAAACTTGTGTGAAACAAGAAGGGCAAAGCCCATACGACTCACATGCTTGACCTTGACCTTTACATGACCTTGACCTTTACATGACGTTGGCCTTCAGGTGACCTTCAAGGTCAAACAACTAAACCTAGCAATGACATCATACACTAAGAACTGCTTTACACATTTTCCCTACCAAAATACATGTGACCTTGACCCAAGGTCAAGGTCATCCAACACAAAGCTGTTAATTCAAGACATAGGAAGCACAATGGTGCTTATTGGCACTTTCTACCATGAGATATGGTCACTTTTAGTGGTTCACTACCCCATTTTGGTCACATTTCATAAGGGTCAAAGTGACCTTGACCTTGATGATATGTGACCAAATGTGTCTCATGATGAAAGTATAACATGTGTACTACAATGTTATGAAGTTTGGAAGAGTTATCTTCCATAGTTCAGGGTCAAGGTCACTTCAAAATATGTATACAATCCAACTTTAAAGAGATCCTGTGACCTTGACCTTGAAGCAAGGTCAAGTCACTATGTATGTGTTTTGACGCCTTGTCATCCTACACCATCATGCCAAATTGGGTGTTGATAGCCTTAATAGTCTCAGAGAAAAATCCAACGTTAAAGTTTTATACGGATTACAGGACGCCCGGACCCCCGGACATCCGACACGGGTGACCTAGTATGAAAGCATAACATGTGTACTACAATGTTATGAAGTTTGGAAGAGTTATCTTCCATAGTTCAGGGTCAAGGTCACTTCAAAATATGTATACAATCCAACTTTAAAGAGCTCCTGTGACCTTGAAGCAAGGTCAATGAAACTGGTATCAAAAGATAGGGATTACTTTGCCCTATACACCATATATAGGTCAGGTATCCAATCTCAAAAACTTCAGAGAAAATTGGGAACATGTGAAAAATGGCTGTTTTTTATACAACATTTATGGCCCCTGCGACCTTGACGCAAGGTCATCATACACCATCATGCCAAATTGGGTGTTGATAGACTAAACCCATTTCCGCCGGATGCGACGTACGCATTACATCTACCTTTACCGCCGGATGCGACGTACACGTCGCATCCTATAGTAGCTCTGTAAAACGGATTGAGGCAAGTCAATCTTGTCGGCCTATCAACACCGCAAGGAATTGTGGGATAGCTGCAAATGTCAGTGCGCGCGATGCGAAAATTTCGTCACGATCGGTGATCTAGAACCAAAGTTATTGATGTTTAAATCTTGTGACATTTTGATTTTTGGAACGTTTTGTCAAAATGGCTGACGAAGGATCTGATATGAGTGAGGGAAGTGACATTGAAGTGGATTTAGTCCCAGAATCTTCCCAAGTTGGTGACGAACGTGACAGATTAGACATCAAAGTTCGAACAAAGTGGAGGGAGGCGAGTTTTTGGAAAAATAATCGGATGAAGATGTCAGTAAACCCAGAGCAGCAAGTGAGTGGAAGTACACAGGTTTCACCCAACGCTCTGAAGAAACTTTCAAGCGAACAGGGGCATGCCATATTAGACTCTTTTGGTGTAATTTTGCTTGGACTGGATATTTCATGATTCGTGATTCAAGATCTGTGTGGAATCCTACACCAGAATGTGGATTACTTTGCTTGATTTCTGCATGAAAATGCCAAGGTATGTATATGAATGAAATGTGTTTGCACAAGTTCTAAAGACAACAATTTCACTGACGTCAGGATGTTATATCCTCCAGTCCAGAAAATGAAGAATAATGTTTAGAAATCTCATAAAGGTTCAGAGATGATGCAAAAATGGTTAGTAGTTTTGCCCATGTTAATTATTTTGTCATCTGTGAAAGTTCAATGAAGATAACAATCATATGCTATGCTAGAAAGAGTTTTGTGTCATGTAACAAGATTTTATTTCTCTTTTTAATTATGATACTGTGTAAAGCATTGTTCTTATTTTGTGAAAGATGATGACATAATAACAAAGCACAATATCTTAGTAACAAATAAGTGGCTAATTGATATACATACATTGACCAAAAAATGAGAAAAATGCAATTGTGCAAGTAAAAACGGAGAATGGTAAAATGCTGATATCACAGCAAGTTTCATTTGATTTTGTGTGAAATACTTTGTAAATCATGGATGTTGCTGTAATTCACTCACATGATTGATAAATGGTTCACATTCTTTTACAGTTAAAACTGTTGCATTTTAATTCATCATTTCATTTACAACAGGTTGTAAAAGTGCAGATAATTGTCATTTTCCTCTAATTTTTTATTTTTCTTAAAATGGCAAAACAAAAGTATTTGTAAGAGAGGCTAATGCTTGAAATGACTAGAAAGCCAAAAATATAAGCTTTCTTACAGTGTTTGAATCATCAAAATATCTTGTACACAAGCAGAGAAAATAAATTTTGAAACCGGTCACTGGATTTGTTTTTTTTCTCCCAAAAATGCTCAGGAACCAGGGAGCTTTTTTTTACAGATAACGTTAGGCGGAAATGGGTTAATAGTCTCCGAGAAAAATCCAACGTTAAAGTTTGTTACGGACGACACCACGCCCGGACGCACGAAACAGGTGAGTACATAGACTCACTTTTGCTTCGCATGTGAGTGAAAAAGCAACAAAACACAAACCAAAATCAAAACAGACTGTCTTTCATGTTCACACATGGCATCCATACTAGAAGGAGATGCATGAATGGATGGTGTTTTACGGCCTATCAGCCTTTGTAGGCTGTGTAAGGCCATTAAGCACGAAAATCCTTAGAGCAGTTTAGAGTAAACACAAATCAGGCCACGCTGTCCCTAGTTGTTTCCCTCTTAAGAATCTTGAGGGGAGATGCGGTGGGTCAATTCTTACACTGCACCCACAGGGGAAACTACAAGGAGTCTCAACAACAGCAATTCAACAGGCAATGATTTGGCATTAGAACCTAAGTGCTGTGGCGATCAGGCGAGAATGTGGTCAGTGTTGATGGACAAAAGGCAGAGTCCCCCCCATGCATCATCCAAAGGCACTGCATGAATGTCATCAGATTTAATCTGACACTCTGAATCAGGCAGCAGCACCTTAGTCTGGGTAGTGGACCACTGCGCTATGACACTGAGTTGATAAGTGCAGGCAAAGTAAAGTAACATTTAGTATCCTTTCACTTCATATCCTAATGGATGCAATACGTTACAAACACAACAAAGGCAATCTCTTGAGAAACTTAGCTTATTAATGGAAATACACACCTGGTGCCACCACTGAGTCTCATGAATATCTGCATTACCACGAGCGATGCCTGCTGATGTGGTGGCACAAACTACATATTTAAGAACATAGAGAAGATGGCAAAGTATGATAATATGTAAAGGATCCAGTACATGCTGAATTGGTATTACACAATGCAAATCTATTATTAAGAAATACTAAAGAACTAACATGGGCAGTGTTGTGCAAAATGTGACAAATTCAAGCATGAATTTAGTAAGGATATCAATATTGAAACTATGAAAGTGGATTATATATCACTGCAACATGTGGCATTATTCCAATACACTGAGGTATTTTTTCAATATGAAAGCTGATCTTCCAATGGGGGAAACAAGAAGTGCAAAGCCCATACGACTCACATGCTTGACCTTGACCTTTACATGACCTTGACCTTTACATGACCTTGACCTTTACATGACGTTGGCCTTCAGGTGACCTTCAAGGTCAAGATCAAACAACTAAACCTAGCAATGACATCATACATTAAGAACTGCTTCACATTTTCCCTACCAAAATACATGTGACCTTGACCCAAGGTCAAGGTCATCCAAGGTCATGCAACACAAAGCTGTTAATTCAAGACATAGGAAGCACAATGGTGCTTAATGGCACTTTCTACCATGAGATATGGTCACTTTTAGTGGTTCACTACCCCATTTTGGTCACATTTCTTAAGGGTCAAAGTGACCTTGACCTTGATGATATGTGACCAAATGTGTCTCATGATGAAAGTATAACATGTGTACTACAATGTTATGAAGTTTGGGAGAGTTATCTTCCATAGTTCAGGGTCAAGGTCACTTCAAAATATGTATACAATCCAAATTTAAAGAGCTCCTGTGACCTTGACCTTAAAGCAAGGTCAAGTCACTATGTACGTTTTTTGTGAGGCCTTGCCATCCTACACCATCATGCCAAATTGGGTGTTGATAGATGTGGCGAGACAATGTTTTTTCATGCCTTCTGGTTATTAGTATTACTAGAAATGTTTAATATGCGTCTGCTGAGCCGTAGCTTTAGCGGTTTTTTTCATTGCCCTGAGCCGGTGTCAGTAAAGAATTGACCCCTGTGTAGGTGAATGACTTGAAGGTGTTAGGAGTGGTGGACTCCACTGGCGTTTTAACGCTGACCAACCTGTGACTTTCAACTTGTGAATTGACCAGTCAGAGTGGAGTGGGATGAACAGTGGTGATTGGACTGACTGAACTTGGTGACGTCAGTAAAAGCATTTAAGCGAGTGTCGCCGGATGCTCGTGGCGTCATATCATTTATTTTTAGCGGAGCAGTGACATCGGCGCCCTGCTTGGTGTAGGTGTTTTGCTCTTCGCTGGTGACTTCGGTCTGTACGCAAGAGAGGTGGAACTCTTCGCTGGTGACTTCGGTCTGTACGCAAGAGTGGTGGAACTCTTCGCTGGTGACTTCGGTCTGTACGCAAGAGTGGTGGAACTCTTCGCTGGTGACTTCGGTCTGTACGCAAGAGCGGTGGAACTCTTCGCTGGTGACTTCGGTCTGTACGCAAGAGCGGTGGAACTCTTCGCTGGTGACTTCGGTCTGTACGCAAGAGTGAAGGAGGAACAAGTTCCCTCTGCACGACCCAGAGGAAGAAATGCGAGAGAGAGAGAGAGAGAGAGAACGAAAGAATGCCAAGTTCAACTGTTTTCATCGACTGTGGTGATTTTCCTCCCGGGTCACCGGCTGCAATGTCGGTGCACTCAGACCCCCTCCCCCCAATTTCAACCCCTGTGCTGGCGCGATAGGCGCGGGGTATAAGTCCGTGCTTCTCCAACTCCACGTTTTCATCGAAAGGGTCAGCTAAGTACACTTAGTTAATTACCTCGGCTCGGGCAGACCTATTTCTTTCCATTGTTTGTTTGTTTTTTTCATGTCTCGCTGCAAGTTGTTGAAATGAATTGATTGCTTCTACTTGCATTCTATGCATTTTTGTGGCGCTTGACGCCCATTCACCTTTCATGGGTAAATGCATTCTGAAAATTAAACTACTTCTTTTGAATTGATTTTGTTTTCGCCATTGCTTCATTGCCAGACATTTACCATCTAGCGTTTGAATGGAGGAGTGAAGGTGCGTGCTCTAGTTCTTCCCCTAGACATTTAAACAAGCCATTTGATTAAAGAACGAGTACGTCACAATAGACTTAATAATCTCTGAGAAAAATCCAACGTTATAGTTTTTTAAGGATTACAGGACGCCCAGACGCCCGGACGGATGCCCGGACGGACGACACGGGTGACCTAGTATCAAAGTATAACATGAGTACTACAATGTTATGAAGTTTGGAAGATTAATCTTACATAGTTCAGGGTCAAGTCACTTAAAAACATATGTATACAATCCAACTTTAAAGAGCTCCTATGACCTTGACCTTGAAGCAAGGTATATCAAACTGGTATCAAAAGTTAGGGATTACTTTGCCCTATACACCATATATAGGTCAGGTATCCAATCTCAAAAACTTCAGTCAAAAACTGGGAAAATGTGAAAAATGGCTGTTTTTTAGACGGCCCCTGCAACCTTGACCTTGAAGCAAGGTCAAGTCACTATGTATGTTTTTGTACGCCTTGTCATCATACACCATCATGCCAAATTGGGTGTTGATAGACTTAATAGTGTCCGGGAAAAATCCAACGTTAAAGTTTGTACGGACGCCCGGACGCCCGAAACGGGTGACTACATTGACTCACTTTTGCTTTGCATGTGAGTCAAAAACCCTGTTGTGAGCACTAAAGTAAGCAAAAGATCACTAAGACTAGTAAGAGTGCTTGAATGCAAAGAGAAATGCAGAGCAACATCTAACACTTTCACTTCAGTACACACACCCTTGGAGTTTAATCAGTCAGGTAAACCACAAAAACAGCTTGCAAAGCTACCTAGCACTGGTAGATATAGCCAGGCAGAGGCATCACATAATATGGAAAGATACTTTCTCGTGATAAAGAGTTCAGAGCAAATTGAACATAAGTAGAAAACTAATTAGATCAGCTAGTTATCTGTCAACTCACAAGTATGCTATCCAGCATTACTTTTTTACTTAATAGCTTCCATTGTTTTATCAATGTTTGAGAGTGACATGAAATGTCCCATACTGCCTCTCTCCACCCCTCGGTGCCACTCCTGTATGACCCAGCTGTCAGCTGAGCCCAGCTGCTCCCCTTCCCATTTCACTCATTGGATTCATCCCTCTAAATTTTGCAGTCAAGTCAGTCAAATGACCACCTTGGTGCAGCATTGCCTTTTGTTCCCAACATGGTTGCTAAATCTGGACTACAAAATTTAACTAGAAAAACTAAAGAGAGAGAGAGAGAGAGAGAGAGAGAGAGAGAGAGAGAGAGAAACTATCTGCCAGAAGACAAGAGTCTAGGCTGCAGACCGCAGGCTACAAAGGTCAGACCCCCTAAAGTCCCATGCTGAATACACCCAAAGAAAAAGTCACAAAGGAACTGACCACAGCAGCATGTGCCAGAACAATGGGAAGTCCCACGGAGGAGATGACAATGCCTGTGGTCATGAAGATGCACAGTTCCATGAGAGCACTGCTAGCGGAGTCCAGACTATTGGACAGGCGCCGTGATATCAGTGTGGGCACTGGTGCCAGGAAGTAGAAGAAGAGCACAAACATCGGCCACCAGTTGCTGTGAAAGATAAATGACACTGGATGTAATTGTAAAGCATTTCAATTTGTTTTCACTAAAGGCAAAGTTCCTATTTTCATTTTTGAAAAGTACACTTCCCAGTTTCCTAATGGAACAAACAGTATTATAGAATTGCATACAAGATCATCAATTTTTCTCTTGATTTCAATAGATTCTACAAAGATTGGATGCAATTTGCAAAGCATTTTAGTGTGTTCTCTTCAAAGAAGCTAATTCTGCAAAGGAAAAAAGGTATTATAAGATAAAACAATCACTCAATTTTTCTCGTGCCCTGAAAAGATCACTAACATAAATCATTACAGACTCTTGGCCATAAAAATGACATATAATGAGTTTCTTTGAGTTATATATGATTGCTTCAAGCACAAGATGTTTCTAATTTAGGTGAAACATCATAAACATGCTGCTACAACAGAATGTGTGGCACAACATTTCGTCTCTTTCTATGCACGAACAGTAACAGCAAATCACATCTGTTCATGATTTAGTGTCTATCTCAGCATCTGCCATTTCTGTGACTTGTGGCATGCAGCCAGTTCTCTGCTACTTTGCAGCTTTACATCAGTTCCTATGAAACAGGTACATGAGCTCTTAGTAACACACACAACCATGAGAACAGGACAGGACATTAGTGACAGAAGTCACATCTTCAGGCATTTTCATTTTATGAGCCTCACTTTGAGCATCTAAGCAGCAGTGTCCCTTTACTACACCCATTGCAGAGTGACTTTAAGCTGGCAAAGTGATATTTCAAAATGAGGACATCACTCAAATTACTGCCATCAATGCAGAGCTACTTCATACTCATAGTTTCCAACAGCCAATCAGTTAACATTTGTCATCACTCTGAGAAATATTTTTACAGATGTGAAGAATATATGATGCTAGATTTACCCATCAGTCAATGATACTGCCTGTTGAATGCATTGTCATCTCCGATTTCTTGCAGATGTATTGTTCTGGTAAGATCAAATTATATCATCAATGCTACACTGGTAATAGATTTTACCTATAAAATCCCGGCGGCCATTACAAGTTTCTGCATGTTGTCAACACACAAGAAACAGCCATATCTACAGACTGAGCCTAAACAGAAGTTCTGACAAGCCCATCATTCTACACATGTTGGTCAGAAATCTGTACTCACCTGAACTGCGGCAATGCACATCCTAACACAAGGAATGTGAAACCAATGGCAGCAGCAAAGGCCAGGCCTACCAAACTGGGGAGGGGGAAAAGAGGACACAAATAATGATGGTGGATCACCTCCATAGCCCTAACCAAACCAATCCAAATTAAGCTATCACTGTGCATGCATTGTCCGTAATATGTCTATCCCTCTGCCTCTTTGTCGCTGTGTGTGTGCATGTGCATGGGTATGAGTCCATCTGTGTGTGTGCATGGGTATGAGTCCATCTGTGTGTGTGCATGTGCATGGGTATGAGTCCATCTGTGTGTGTGCATGTGCATGGGTATGAGTCCATCTGTGTGTGTGCATGTGCATGGGTATGAGTCCATCTGTGTGTGTGCATGTGCATGGGTATGAGTCCATCTGTGTGTGTGCATGTGCATGGGTATGAGTCCATCTGTGTGTGTGCATGTGCATGGGTATGAGTCCATCTGTGTGTGTGCATGTGCATGGGTACGAGTCCATCTGTGTGCGTGTCCATTAGGGTGTCCCTGTGTGTCAATTTGTGTGTCTCCATGTGTGTATCCATACGTGTCTGTCCTTTCATCCAGCTTTACAAATCTTTGTGTGCCTGCATGCACTTGTGTGTCTCTTTCAGTCTTTGTCTGCCTTTTTTCATCACTCCAAGAAAATACAGAAAGCTTAGTTATATATACTTTACAGCACTGTCACTTTCAGATACAAACAAATGATGGGGAAGGCAGAGGAGAAGAGTCTACTATTCTTAGCATCACATTATGCTTGCAAGACAGCTGTCTGGAAAAATGAAATCCTTGTGACCAGCAAAACAGATAATGAAAAAGTACTCCCAAATGGGAAAAAGATTAGTAACATTCTTCCCATTCAAATATTAACGCGGCTTTCATTCATGTTCATCTATTGTGTGTTCAAAGTGGAACATTTTTAGAGAAGTACAAGGCAGGAGTATATGTTACTTTATGAAATTATTACGTTTACAGTGGGATTAATTTGTGATAAATACTGAAATAGTTTGCAATACTTACGCTGTTGTTTGTGAAACAGCACATGAAAAGAAAATATCATAACATTATGATTTAAATAGATTATTCATGTACATTCCAAGAGAGAGTGTAATGAAGACTTCACAATCAATAGCACTGCAAAACAACAGAACAAATGGATGAAAAATGAATGGAAAAATTAAAGATACACACACAGACAATAGACAAAGTTGGGGTGGGTATGTCTTTGCTCATATAAACAATCTTGGTTAATTGATAAGAAAAAAGAGAGGAAAAAGAAGAAGAGATCAAAGATGAGGCCACAAGAAAAACAAGAAGGGCAAAGCCCATACGACTCACATGCTTGACCTTGACCTTTACATGACCTTGACCTTCAGGTGACCTTCAAGGCCAAGGCCAATCAACTACACCTAGCAATGACATCATACACTAAACTAAGGAATGCTTTACACATTTTTCCTACCAAAATACATGTGGCCTTGACCCAAGGTCAAGGTCATTCAAGGTCATGCAACACAAAGCTGTTAATTCAAGACATAGGAAGCACAATGGTGCTTATTGGCACTTTCTACCATGAGATATGGTCACTTTTAGTGGTTCGCTACCCCATTTTGGTCACATTTCATTAGGATCAAAGTGACCTTGACCTTGATGATATGTGACCAAATGTGTCTCATGATGAAAGTATAACATGTGCCCCACATAATTATTAAGTTTGAAACAGTTATCTTCCATAGTTCAGGGTCAAGGTCACTTCAAAATATGTATACAATCCAACTTTGAAGAGCTCCTGTGACCTTGACCTTGAAGCAAGGTCAACCAAACTGGTATCAAAAAATAGGGCTTACTTTGCCCTATATACCATGTATAGGTGACGTATCCAATCTCAAAAACTTCAGAGAAAATTGAGAAAATGTGAAAAATGGCTGTTTTTTAGACAACATTTATGGCTCCTGTGACCTTGACCTTGAAGCAAGGTCAAGTCACTATGTATGTTTTTTGAGGCCTTGTCATCATACACCATCATGCCAAATTGGGTGTTGATAGACTTAATAGTCTCCGAGAAAAATCCAACGTTTAAGTTTTTTACGCCCGGACGGACGACACGGGTGAGTACATAGACTCACTTTTGCTTCGCATGTGAGTCAAAAAACCACTTTAGTGAACATGGCACCAAAAATAAATAAATAGCATCGGTAGGTAAAAAGAGGCCTGGCCTCTTCTAATTCTATTTAAAAATGAGAAAAAATATAGTTTTGGTTCAGGCCAACCTACCAATGCTATTTATTTATTTTTGGTGCCATGTTCATTAAGTGGTTTTTTGACTCACATGCGAAGCAAAAAGACTGATAGACACAGTCTGGCATGCAAGTACATGGACACACATACACTCAAGCAGACAGTGGACAGACAGGCAGAGACATACAAAGAAGGGTGGGTGTGTGTGTGTGGTGGGTGGATTGATGGAACTTAAGAGCCTATTAGTATTACTATTAGTCTTGTACTAGGCTAAATAAGGCCACAACTGTAATAAACAAGAAGGGCAAAGCCCATACGACTCACATGCTTGACCTTGACCTTTACATGACCTTGACCTTTACATGACCTTGACCTTCAGGTGACCTTCAAGGTCAAACAATTAAACCTAGCATCATACGCTAAGAACTGCTTTACACATTTTCCCTACCAAAATACATGTGACCTTGACCCAAGGTCAAGGTCATCCAAGGTCATGCAACCCAAAGCTGTTAATTCAAGATATAGGAAGCACAATGGTGCTTATTGGCACTTTCTACCATGAGATATAGTCACTTTTACATTTTAGTGGTTCACTACCCCATTTTGGTCACATTTCATAAGGGTCAAAGTGACCTTGACCTTGATGATATGTGACCAAATGTGTCTCATGATGAAAGTATAACATGTGTACTACAATGTTATGAAGTTTGGAAAAGTTATCTTTCATAGTTCTGGGTCAAGGTCACTTCAAAATATGCATACAATCCAACTTTAAAGAGCTGTGACCTTGACCTTGAAGCAAGGTCAAGTCACTATGTATGTGTTTTGACGCCTTGTCATCCTACACCATCATGCCAAATTGGGTGTAGATAGACTTAATAGTCTCCGAGAAAAATCCAACGTAAAAGTTTTTACGGATTACAGGACGCCGGGACCCCCGGACGCCTGGACTGGGTGCCCGGACACCCAGACGGACGACACGGGTGACCTAGTATGAAAGTATAACATGTGTACTACAATGTTATGAAGTTTGGAAGAGTTATCTTCCATAGTTAAGGGTCAAGGTCACTTAAAAACATATGTATACAATCCAACTTTAAAGAGCTCCTGTGACCTTGACCTTGAAGCAAGGTCAATCAATCTGGTATCAAAAGATAGGGATTACTTTGCCCTATACACCATATATAGGTCAGGTATCCAATCTCAAAAACTTCAGAGAAAATTGGGAAAATGTGAAAAATGGCTATTTTTTAGACAACAAGGTAAAGTCACTATGTATGTTTTTTGACGCCTTGTCATCATACACCATCATGCCAAATTGGGTGTTGATAGAAAAATCCAATGTTAACGTTTGTTACGGACGACAGGACGCCCGGACGGACGAAACGGGTGAGTACATAGACTCACTTTTGCTTCACATGTGAGTCAAAAACACCAACTTTTCTCAGTGTATAAAACACTAGTGAATACAACACTCGGAACCATGAAATAAGTTTGAGTTCCACTGCCCATCAACCCTTATTGGCCATGTAAGACCTCCTATCACAAAAATTCACAGGAGCTGTTGGAGCAAGATTTAACTTTTAAGTCTCAACCCCCCTAGTCACTCGCCTCCCACAAAGGGCATAGGAATGGACGGAGGGAGGGAGGGGGGAGCCCATGGGCGCATCAGCCACATAGGCCATACAAGGCTGCAACGTAATTCTGCGAGATAAAAATGTTGATGTAAAAGATTACCTTAAAAGAGATCTGTAAAAGGAGAAGGGATAGAGTTTAACGGTTTATCAGCCTTTGTAGACAATGCAAGGCCTTTGAGCACGAATTTCTAGAATTGTTTATAGTTAGTGCAATCATCAAGTCATGATGTCCATATTTATTCCCCTCTTACGAATCATGTAGGGAGACGCAGTGGGTCAATTTTTATCCCCAACCCATAGGGGGTGGGGGTGGGGGGGTGTGGGGGGTGGGGTGTGGGGGTGTGGGGGTGGGGGGTGGAGAGAGGAGGGAGAGAGGGGAAGAGAGAGAGAGAGAGAGAGAGAGAGAGAGAGAGAGAGAGAGAGAGAGAGAGAGAGAGAGAGAGAGAGAGAGAGAGAGAGAGAGAGACAGACAGACAGACAGACAGACAGACAGACAGACAGACAGACAGACAGACAGACAGACAGAGAGACAGAGAGAGAGAGACACAGAGAGAGAGAGAGACAGAGACACAGAGAGAGAGGCACAGAGACAGAGACAGAGAGAGAGACAGTGACAGACACACACAAAAAGACACAAAGACACCGCTGAACTTACATTGAGACAGAGAGACAGACTGACTGACAGGCAGGCAGGCAGGCAGGCAGGCAAGAGGCAGGGAGGCAGGCAGGCAGGCAGGCAGGCAGGCAGGCAGATACAAATGGAGGGAGACAGAGAGATAGAGACAGAGAGATAGAGACAGAGAGATAGACACAGAGAGATAGAGACAGAGAGATAGAGACAGAGATAGAGACAGAGAGATAGAGACAGAGAGAGACAGAGACACAGAGAGACAGAAAGAGAGAGACAGAAAGCCACCTCTAATGTGGCATGAATGATTTTACTTCACAGTTGTTGTTGACTATGGGATAGACTGGAGTTGTTTTTGGTGGGGTTTTTTCTTTCAAATTGGCATTCATGTAGCTTTCATCCCACTTTGATTAACTCATTAAGACAGCAAATATGTGAGTCACAAATGTGCATGTATCCTCTACTCTCTTTTTTTCAAGTTTGATGGATGTCCATTTACATACACTGATACACAGTGAGTGTGAGCAATTTTATTTCTAAGTTGACACTTGGCACTGGTAATAAATGGCTTGCAATGTATGCTTACTGGCAGTGGCAGGCATTTTGTCTACCACCTCACACAGATGACATCATGTGCAATCACTCCATATATGTTACACTTACAGTCAACAAGAGTAACCAGTCATTGCATGAAATCAATGCCATTTTCACCTAGAAGTACACAGAACAATGGCAGAACAAGTGCAGTAGTACATAGTCACATGTTACTACTACAGTACATCACCACCATTTCATCTAGTTAGTCTGGGCAAGCATTCTTGCTCATCCGGACTCACCAAACGAAAGGAAATGTCTCGGTTCGAGTTAGTCCATTCGAGTCAACTTGCCGATTACGCTCAGGTTGTGTCTTTCACGCTTCAGTCGTTTACTGCATCACTGTCAATGCGTAACTTAAACTGTTAAAGTGCAACTAGAACTAGATAAATTGCTCTATCATTGACCAAACAGTTACGGTACGGATGTTAGTGCAAAATATGTCAAATTCATTTCATTACCAATCAGAAAGAAAAAGACTGACTGTTGCGAAATGACCCTAAGACGGCATCTCAAATGTGCGGGGCGCGGTTGACGATTTTCACTGTGCTACTACTGTACTAATAGTAGTACTACCAAAGGGTCTTTGGTACTACTATAGAGTATAGTATCAGCCACTGCTGTGAGAAAAGTAATTTATCTGCAACATTTTCAATTAATTACAATACATATATATATAAGAACTGGCTATATGCAAAGCACAACCATAATATTCCCTCATAGCCATTATTATACATGATGAATTCGCAATTACATTGCACTATAAATCTTCCGTAATCAAATAGCTACCAGCACATGACCTGTCACTGGCAAGTAGAAGTATTCGGTTTTGCTCTGAATTACGCGACTCAGTGGAACCAGGAAGGCGCATAATATTGCAGGGTTATTCTTATTGACAGTCACAAAATGACACTGAAAAAAGTCAAAGCGATGGATTCATGCAATAGTGCCATGTTCACCCACAGGAGGGATTAGTTTATCAAGTATGCTACATTATAGAAGAAGCGTAGCCATACGAGACTCACCTCGAATACCAGCCATTTTGCCTTTCAGTTCACACCACTATTGTGTATACAAATAATGAGTGACGTCTACAGCTAGGTTGTTGTAGCCAAATTACAATTAAAAAATTCAAAAGAATAGAAAAGTTCTTAAAAGTGGTCGAGTTCACGTTTGCTCTCACCCTTCAATTAAAATACGTAAATATTAAGAAGCGGAAGTTCTGATTCTGCATGTCATGATTCTGGTCACGTGACTAAGCTGAGCCTCACCAACCTCTCAACCCTCACCATTGGAACTTGAGTGAACCTGCGTCTGAACGTCGTGAGAGCTTTGTGACCTGCAACACTTCCATCTTTTACGAAAACTATGGCTGACAATGCTAAGTAAGTATGAATATGACGTAGACCTAGACCAGAATGTCTGAGGTATTTTCCAATTAGAATTTAGTTAAAGTACCGTAATAATTGTTCTGTGGTTGTTGGACTAGTACTAGTAGCGAGAGAAGAGTCACATAATCATGTAGAATGGACGTGATGTGGGGGGGATAGCAGGTATCTTTGATTTAAATAGTGATTGATGAATGTTTCTCCAAGAGAAATATCTGATATTTCAGAAAAGAACAAATAGTTTTCGTATACAGTAATGTTTTATTCGATGCCCTTTGTTCTCCCACGGATAGGAGCACCAGTGCCGCAGTCAGTGGTGCCTTAACTCTTAGTCGCGGTCGGGGAGACATCTATCCTTTAATGTCGATGCTATATTGACTAATTGTTTAGACTGTGGTACAAACTTTATCAGCAGGGCCATTTGAAACCAGTTGACAATTTTATGTATTCGTTTCGCCTAATTATTTGGGAATCCCCGCTATTCAAACGAAAACGATGCCGATTTAGAACAATGACGTCATCAAAACAACGTGTCGCATAAGAAATGGTGGAACTCAAAATCGCTTATTCACACTCGGCGAGACTGAGGATACACAGAAATCATGACTATTTATAGAGGATTATTGTCAAGGGTTAAATAACACAATCGTAAACATGGTCGTCGAACTGCCTTACGGCGGAATTTTTTTTGTGAGTGTTGTTTTTCTTTCTACCGAAGCAAAGTTGTTCGCCCGAGGCTGCCACAATGCTGGCACTGAAATTCGAGGAACTCTGTACTTTCCCTTCCCAAACGCAAGTCAGTATTGAAAGTAGCATTTACCTAATGTACTCAGGGTCGTGTTTTGCGGCAAATATTCCATGGCAAAAAAATTTGGGTTTTCTTTTCGTTGAATTTTACATGGGAAGTACGGCAATGCCTTTGGTTCTTTGCTGACATGTCATTAGCAGATAGTGATAAGGTGTTAAGCGATTCGTAAGAGGCGAATAAATAGGGACACCGTGACTTGATTTGCGTTTACTCGATTCCAGCGATTGTCGTGCTTAATGGCCTTACATAGCCTACAAAGGCTGATAGGCCGTAAAACTCAATCCATCCATCCATGTCATTAGGTGTCGCCCCTGTGGTTTCAGGATAAGACTTGACCCAGACCCACCACGTCCCCCAACGCGTTTCGTAAGAGGCGATTGACTGGAGAAATCATGTCATGATGGCCTTTTAACTTAGTGATTTCATGAGTAATGGCCTTGTATTTTAGCACAATTTTATACTCCTCTCATGGTATTTGCTTTACATCACTTTGTATGTAGGCATAGATTTTCAAGGTAGTTATGCCATATACAAAAAAAACTCAGAAATGAATGCACTGCAATTTGATGCACACACAAAAATCGCATTGTTTGATACAGGTAAGATGACCTTTGACTTTGTTACTAAAAATGTGTTGAGACAAAAAAAAAAGCTAATTTATACAAAGAACAAAAAATTCGGCCATGAATTTATTTTTTAAAAGATTAATTTCACAAAGAATAATTATTTGCGCACCAAATAATCCAAATCTTAGCACATTTCATTAACATTTGCAGGTTTTATACCTCATTTTATATAAGCATTATAGCACAGGTAAAAATAACATTGAAATACATCATGGGAACTGTAGTCAAAACGGCCTTACAAACAAAAAACACACCAGTAGTGTTACAAATAATGAGTATTTGGACTACTTGTCATTTACACTGAGGTACAGGTGTCAAGAGCACAAAGCAAACAAAATTACAGACCTGTGAGAACTGTATGGCTAGGTGTGAACAGGTAACGATGTTTCAACTGCTAGTATGTAAGTCCAGTAGACAGTTCCTATCTTCTTATAGACACAAGTATGTGTGACAAGTTGAGCATTTTGTCCTTGTTTTCATTTCTATGGGTTTGTCTTTGTAGCATTTTTTGCAGTTTCTTTCCTTTGTCATAACTGGGATTATGGGGTGTATAGGCACTGCAAGGCAGGCTGTAAAAATAAGTTTGAAAAAATCCACAGGCTGCAGGTAGTTCCTCACTCTGTCTCTTGTCCTCATATCAGGGATGTGGGCACCAGGGGGATGGCAGGGCCTGAATGGGGGCAGGGGTCTTGAGCCTGGATCAGCTGCTGCATGATAACCCTCTCTGAAACAAGACAGGTACACAATATGTCAGTTTGCACTACTGTGGATATAACAGTACATATAGATACCAATGATACAGAATTCTGACCAGAGAAATTTGAACTGACCTGAACTGTATTTTACAAAGGTAATGGTTTTGAGAATGAGAGCTGTACACGTGAATTTTCAAACCAGCCATTTGAGAGTGAGTGCGCGAGCTCAGATACGAAATGGCCATCTCGGCAAAACTCACACTGGTTGCCCAAAGCAGAATAAAACGTTAAATAACTTGATATTTACTCTCAAATTGGGATAGAATTTTGATAATTTTTAGTTTTAGGCCAAAAACATACATTATACTTGTTTATAAAAGCAGAAAATGTGCGAAACAACAAACGCTAACAAAGCGAAGACGTACCTCACAGCATCGTTCAGCATTGTAGGTCGATTCTTCGCTTCGCCATTACTGCTGACATAAGAATCCGAAAATTCCAAGTAGTTCAAGTCTTCGTCCGAGCTAACATGCATTCTCTGAACCCTCGAGAGAACTTACATTCCTTGATTTAGTTCGTGTCAACGCGCGGTCAAACTGCGGAATGAACCAAGCTGGTGGATGAAAAAAATTTGGTGAAATGATTTATTCAAAGCATTGTGATGTCCTAAAGTTGGATTTTTTAATACGAAATCTCAAAACCTAACTATACATTGACAAAATGTAGTCTAAACCTTTTTTCCGAGTGAGTTTTATTCCAGTCAGCACGTGATCACCGGTGATCGAAATTGAAGTGAAAGAACTGTTGAGTTAAAGTTAAACATTCATGAATTCATTTGGTTTTCATGCATTCCATTCCTACCCCTCAGTTCTTTCATCCTTCTTTGCTCAGAATAGTCTCCTTTGAGCACTATCAATTGTCCAATCCATACATGGGCTGCCTACTAAGCCTGCAGTGTTTGTTTTCAATTTCAATTTTGTATAAATCATGTCTCCCACAGGCCTATCTGCTGTGCTGGTGGTTTATAATATAAAAAAACAGATGAAGCTGTAACTAAGTGTAAGTTAAGAGTTATAGTTGTATCAACAAGAATTTGCACAAGGCTACTGCTTGAATCTCCCCCTTCCCCCTGTGGTTTGGGGGCAAGAATTGATCCACTGCGTCTCCCTGTGTGCTGTAGGAGGTGAATAACTAGGGAAATAGTGACTTGACTTGCTCTCCCACCAACTTGTGACTTTTTATGATCATTGCCTTAAATAGGCTTTATAGGATGATAACCATTAACCCTTTCCATGATAGCTTCGTCATTATATTATGCAACTGCCAGTGCCAGGGAATTTCAGTAAAAATTGCGTACAACACTGGGTTCAGGAGAAAAATCATATCTCAATTTCAGTGCATAACAACCCCATAAAACCCATATTTCTTTGAAAGCACAGACAATCAGGAACACAACAAACACAATGACATGATTTTTTACTCACATGCGAAGCAAAAGTGAGTCTATGTACTCGGCCGTTTCGTCCGGGCGTGGTGTCGTCCGTAACAAACTTTAACGTTGGATTTTTCCTCGGAGATAATTATGTCTATCAACACCCAATTTGGCATGATGGTGTATGCTGACAAGGCATCAAAAAACATACATAGTGACTACTTGACCTATATATGGTGTATAGGGCAAAGTAATCCCTATCTTTTGATACCAGTTTGATTGACCTTGCTTCAAGGTCAAGGTCACAGGAGCTCTTTAAAGTTGGATTCTATACATATTTTGAAGTGACCTTGCCCCTGAACTATGGAAGATAACTCTTCCAAACTTCATAACATTGTAGTACACATGTTATACTTTCATACTAGGTCACCCGTGTCGTCCGTCCGGGCAGGCGTCCGGGCGTCCTGTAATCCGTAAAAATTCCTTAACATTGGAATTTGGATTTTTCTCGGAGACTATTAAGTCTATCAACACCCAATTTGGCATGTTGGTGTAGGATGACAAGGCGTCAAAAAACATACAGAGTGACTTGCCCTTGCTCAAGGTCAAGGTCACAGACGCTCTTTAAAGTTGGATTGTATACATATTTTGAAGTGACCTTGACCCTGAACTATGGAAGATAACTCTTCCAAACTTCATAACATTGTAGTACATATGTTATTCTTTCATCATGAGACACATTTGGTCACATATCATCAAGGTCAAGGTCACTTTGACCCTTATGAAATGTGACCAAAATGGGGTAGTGAACCACTAAAAGTGACCATATCTCATGGTAGAAAGTGCCAATAAGCACCATTGTGCTTCCTATGTCTTGAATTAACAGCTTTGTCTTGGATGACCTTGACCTTGGGTCAAGGTCACATGTATTTTGGTAGGGAAAATGTGTAAAGCAGTTCTTAGTGTATGCTGTCATTGCTAGGTTTAATTGTTTGACCTTGACCTTGAAGGTCGCCTGAAGGTCAAGGTCATGTAAAGGTCATGTAAAGGTCAAGGTCAAGCATGTGAGTGGTATGGGCTTTGCCCTTCTTGTTGGAGACTATTTCTGAAATCAAGCTTGAATAAAACAAAATTTACCAATGCCTTAAAAAAAATATAATGATGATTTCATGTACAACTTCATGGTATACTCAACCAAAAAAATGTTTAAAAATTTTCTGATTTGTTTATGAGATTGTAAAACTACGTCTCTAATGTCTCAGCATCTTTTTTCTAAAAAAATATTTATGAAACTAAATACTGAAAATAATAACATACTATATCAATAGTATGAAAACAGATAAAAACTGTATCACCTACAGCAATTACTGTAGATAAAGTCATGCAAAGTTGCTACTATCATGCCAGCAAAATGCAAGAAGGAACTACTGTATTCACACTAGAATAAAAAGGTTTGTAGGATACTTTCTCTTCAGCCTTCAGGTAGTAACAATGCTATCTACATAATGATAAAAATTTGGAATTCACATGCACACACTTTTCAAAGTCATGCATGATTGCTATGATCACTATCGTGCCAGGCAAATTCAAGAAGAGACTACTGTATTTAGAGAAGTATAAAACGGCTTGTAGGATATTTTCTCTTCAGCCTTCATGATGTAACAATTCTATCTACATAATGATGAAAATGAGGAATTCACATGTTTACACTTTTTTAAGTCATGCATGATTGCTATGATCAATATCATGCCAGGCAAATTCAAAAAGAAACAACTGCAGTACTTACTATGATCTGTGAAGGAAAGAATTGTAATATTTTGTCATGTGTGCATCTCAATGAAAAGTCAGTTCAAGTGAGCAGTCCAGTATTTCAGCTTGAAGCATGGAGCAGGGTAGAATCCAAGCTAATCAGCACAGCCTGGCCACAGGCTTTTGGAGACCCAGGAGACTCCCTTCTAGTGGCAGACATGGCACAACCTAGCCTGGTACAATAAGGTCCTCTTGCATGCCAAGGGAATATCCACCACTAGACAGTTCAGAATTTCTTTACTGTGTGGTAAATTCAGAAGCATGGAACAGCACAGAGGCCAGGCTGGTCAGGACAGTCAGGACACATGACTTTGGTGACACGGCGGATACCCTTCTTGTGGCAGATCCGACATGGCTTGGCCTGGTACCCTGTTTGTCGTGGTTTTCTCATTTCTCCAGGCAAGAAGCCTGGAGTGCCTTCAAAACCCACGCTGCTCTGCTGCAGCTAAGGTTTGGTCTCCATACTGATTGGTTTCAGAAACGAGATGATGAATGAGACTGTCCGTGAAGAACAGCTGATAGTAGTCAACAGGCTGAAAGTTCGCGGCGCTTACTTTGATCCCGGCATGTCCTGAAAACTGAGGAATTTGAGGTGATTCACGATTTGGGGGAAGGAAATTTTCCTCAAAGCGGGATTGTCTAGGCTGAGAACTGCAGATTACTACCCTCCCACAACGCTGTCCTCTGTGAGTGCGACCTCGACCACAGTACGTGCATGAAGAGTTTGACCACGCCTCCATGGTGCTCGACAAGAAGATGCAGAGGTCAATACCCGACGAGAGGAGGGTTAAGGCGATCCTCGATCACGGAGAGATGATGGTTCATCACCCGAACTCATTTCAGAGTCAGAAGCAGCAGCAGAAAGGCCAGACGCTGCCACTGCAGGTTGTTCCACAATCTCGGATTCATCACACGAGTCTCCAACCTCCACGAACACACGTCGAGTGCAAAGTTCGAGATCGTCATCGTCACTGGCCTGATCAAAGGAATCTATTGACTCTAAATCGCTTTCTAAGTCTTCCTCCTCTGCTTCACCAGCCTCTGCTAACTGAGCAGGGGATACTTGACCATGTTTCACACCTTTGCTTGTAGACGGTGTGGGCGCTGCCATTGGTTACAACTGTGCATGATAATTGTGCACTTGCTTGAAGTGGGAATGACCTCAGTTTGATGCTCCCCTCAGCCGAAATACTCTGCTGCTATGATCAGACTATAGCATATCCTAGCGTTTGCCTAGGGTAGGCGTTCCTGTTCGTTTCATCAAAAGCTGAACACAGGGGTATCTACAAATTTTGGGAAATCCGTGACCGAATAATCGGTCATAAGGGCACTATGGAAGCGTAATCGCGTGACCGAATATTCGGTCATAAGGGCATGGAACGGGTTAAACTATGTTACTATCCATTCGAATATACCCATGGTATCTCCTTATATGGTTAAAGGCAAATAGCATGAGAAATCGTGACTTGTTCAAGTGATTTTGTGATCAGTGGCCTTACATAGCCTCCTGTAAAACTATTAATTCATGACTGCTTGAATCACTGAGAAGTTGGACACATTGAGAGCACTTTAGACCAATACCCGCATATGTGTTTTCAGGAGAGAAAAAGTTGCTAGTTACCAAACAAATTATGATGAAAAAAATTGAGCTATGTCATGTAATGTTCAGCTTTGCATGAAATGGGTTGGGATTCATGAATGTGGGATGGTCAACACAGATACAATAATTTGCTGCTGTGGAAGTGGCTGTACTGGCTGCATTAAACTGTTATTAAATCTAAGGAGGGAAGTGGTGACTGCAGCTGTGGATGGGAAAGGGGGCGTGGGGGTGGAGGAGATACATGGACTGACAGTATCTTTGGTTGCTTTATTTCAGTGATGACTTGGCCACTGCCATTTTGCGAAAGAAGGAGCGCCCCAACCGCCTCCTGGTGGAGGAAGCCATTAATGAGGACAACTCTGTTGTCTCCCTCTCACAGGTAGGTCTTGCCCCATCCAGGGAGTTTGTGGTGTCTCTCTCCTTAGACTTGGATAACCTTTCCTGCTCTAGAGTGCCTGCTGTTGTTCCCCTTATAATTCTTTCTGCCTCATTTAACCCATTACGACCTACAGTGCGTGATGAAAAAGCCTCCCTAAAACCTAAGGGTTTTTCCGGGGAAAAAAAAAGTTGACATCCTTTATTCAAAAAATTATTTGTTCTCTTCTACACATCCTAGAAACAAGATCTAAAAACTGTTAGAAAGGTAAATAAATAATCTACTCCACTACATCATGACTGCAGCTCCTAGAGTACAAAATTTTCCTGTAAAAAATTGAAAAGATGACAAAAAAGAAAAATTTTCAAGAACACATACTTTTTTGGCTCCAAAATACACTTCAACTCAACTTATTCTCATTGAAACAGTAAAAACTTTACATAGTCTTGAAGCTGATTCATTTTTACATTTGCAATTAAAATTTCAAAAGAATCAGAGCAGTTGGCAAAATATTATGACAGATAATGTACACATATGTAAAATCTAAGAAATTTGTCCTTTCGGCATTTGAAAGATACTGCCAACAAAAAAATATATAACTCAACTTATATTCAACATATCGACAAGATTCAAACACTGTTTGAAAGCTTAAAGTATGCAAAATATCAGGGTACCTTCAAGTTCAAAATCGAGTGATTACAAGCGGAGAAACGATCGTTTTTGTGGAGAGATCTGATCTCGCGCAACATGGCTGACGATCCTGCAGCGATCCGAGAAGGGAGCGATATCGAAGCTGATTCAGATGAGGAGTTCGAAGCACTTTCGGGAGACTACTGTAGCGATTGTTTGGGTGCAGAACAGTCGCAGGATTGGTTTGAGTTTTTTGAGGAGGAGGAGGATGTTGAAGAGGAGTTCGAAGAATTCCAGGGAGAGTGGAAGTATGAGAACTTTACACCATGCCTCCGCCATGATTTTCGTCGCGTTTCGACGAAAATAATGGCGGAGGCATGGTCTAAAGTTCTCATACTTCCACTCTCCCTGGAATCCTTCGAACTCCTCTTCGACATCCTATTCCTCCAGAAACTCAAACCACTCAGTGACTCCTGCGACTGTTCTGCACCCAAACGATCGCTACAGTAGTCTCCCGAAAGTGCTTCGAACTAATCATCTGAATCAGCTTCGATATCGCTCCCTTCACGGATCGCTGCAGAATCGTCAGCCATGTTGCGCGAGATCAGATCTCTCCACAAAAACGATCGTTTCTCCGCTTGTAATCACTCGATTTTCACTCCGTAAACGTGGGAAGGAAGTGTGTTTATTTGGCTACCCAGAATGCTTAGTATCTGCCACGTCATATCCGGGACTAATTTTAGGAAATGCGACGGAAATATGCTCCACCAAATTTAATACCGATGTTCGACCAACAACTCGATTTTGTTTTTCAAAACTCAAGTGAAAAGAATTCAAATCTCAGCTCCTACTTGCTCGATTTTTGATCTGTAAGTGCTGAAAGAAAGCGGATACACTAAGCTTTCCAGCATGCCTAGCGTCTGTCATGTGATATCAAAGACTATTTTTGACTCACATGCGAAGCAAAAGTGAGTATGTACTGAGCCGTGTCGTCCGTCCGTCCGGGCGTCCGTCCGGGCGTCCGGGCGTCCGTCCGTCCGTAAAAAACTTAAACGTTGGATTTTTCTCGGAGACTATTAAGTCTATCAACACCAAATGTGGCATGATGGTGTATGATGACAAGGCCTCAAAAAAAATACATAGTGACTTGACCTTGCTTCAAGGTCAAGGTCACAGGAGCCATAAATGTGGTCTCAAAAACAGTCATTTTTCACATTTTCCCAATTTTCTCCCACGTTATTGAGAATGGCGACCTTAGCTACAAGTGGTATATAGGTCAAAGCAAGCCCTATTTTTTGATACCAGTTTGGTTGACCTTGCTTCAAGGTCAAGGTCACAGGAGCTCTTCAAAGTTGGATTGTATACCTATTTTGAAGTGACCTTGACCCTGAACTATGGAAGATAACTGTTTCAAACTTAATAATTATGTGGGGCACATGTTATACTTTCATCATGAGACACATTTGGTCACATATCATCAAGGTCAAGGTCACTTTGACCCTTATGAAATGTGACCAAAATGGGGTAGTGAAGCACTAAAAGTGACTATATCTCATGGTAGAAAGTGCCAATAAGCACCATTGTGCTTCCTATGTCTTGAATTAACAGCTTTGTGTTGCATGACCTTGGATGACCTTGACCTTGGGTCAAGGTCACATGTATTTTGGTAGGAAAAATGTGTAAAGCATTTCTTTGTGTATGATGTCATTGGTAGGTTTAGTTGTTTGACCTTGACCTTGAAGGTCATCTGAAGGTCAAGGTCATATAAAGGTCAATGTCAAGCATGTGAGTCGTATGGGCTTTGCCCTTCTTGTTAGAACAGCGATCGGAGTGGACTACTATCAAATGCCACGCGGGTTTTCGGCGACAAATAAACTTTTTCCCAAAACCTAACGGATAAAAATTTATTTCTCCACTCCTACTAGCTCGATTTTCAATCTGTAAACGCTGAATGGAGGCTTTTTGTCTCTGCTATCAGCATGTCTAGCAGTAATCATGTGATATCAATAGCTATTTTAGTCTATGCGATGGAGGCACAACCACCGTCAAATGCGACGTGCGCGTCGCATCCGGTCTGAAAGGGAGATGTAACGTGCACGTCGCATCCGGTCGGAAAGGGTTAAGGGTGATTGCCTCCACCCCTTTTTTTGGTACCCACTGCCATTCCATGGAGTTGTCTCCCACTGCTGGTTCAGGGTAAGAATTGACCCACCACGTCTCCCTACAAGATTTGTAAGAGGCGAATAACTAGAGACTCCATGACGTGATTTTCTAGTGATTTTCGTGCTTAACACTTAGCGTGCGGCCGGCGGGAATTCCCGCCGAGCTTGTTTTCACCGCTGTGTGCGGACGGCGGGAGGTCCCGCCCGCACTCGATCGCTGAGGGTGGGTTAGTTTGAACGCGCTTATCTCCCTTGCAAATGACATCAACTATCTATAAATACCACAGCAGGAAAGCGGAAATCCGGAGCTTTCTGCGCATGTGCAGTTTGTATGGGCGATCTCTACAAAGTTTTCGAGTAAATTCGCTCAGAAGTTTGATGTTTTTTTTTTGCGTCAAGTTATGTCAGAAGACATCGATGAGCGTGTAATAGAGCTTTTGTTTGGCGAGGATTCAGACGAAGAGTTCGAGCCTTTCAAGCTAGAGGATGTTGCCGAGGCAGAAGCAGAATTGCAGCGATTCCGATCGCGGGAAGATGTCAAAGTTCGAACCGTGCATCGGAGCGAGCATCGTCAAGTAGATCAACTTCAAGACGTGCATCAGGAACCGCTCTTTCCGACAGCAGGCTTCCGAAGATGCTTAGCTTCCTCCCTTCTGTCAGACGTCTGGTGTGTGTGTGTGTGTGTGTGTGATTTTCCAGTTTCAGCCATTTTTATTAGTATGTCATTGTACCTGTAGTAACATGTAGATATTCCATTGGTGTCATTTTGTGGATGAGTAAATAGCTATGCTTATAATTCCTCATGAAAATCTTTTGCTTTCAACAAGGTTAGAGTGATTGTTTTTAGGCACTGTGATCAGCGTATTCCCCACTCCCAACCACACCCCTACTCCATGATCACAGCAAGTACGTGGTGCCTTTTGAGGTGCATGTAAGGATTTGAGGCCTTTTTGACTCACATGCGAAGCAAAAGTGAGTATGTACTGAGCCGGTCCGTCCGTCCGGGCATCCGTCCGTCCGTCCGTCCGGGCGTAAAAAACTTAAACGTTGGATTTTTCTCGGAGACTATTAAGTCTATCAACACCAAATGTGGCATGATGGTGTATGATGACAAGGCCTCAAAAAACATACATAGTGACTTGACCTTGCTTCAAGGTCAAGGTCACAGGAGCCATAAATGTGGTCTCAAAAACAGTCATTTTTCACATTTTCCCAATTTTCTCCCACGTTATTGAGAATGGCGACCTTAGCTACAAGTGGTATATAGGTCAAAGCAAGCCCTATCTTTTGATACCAGTTTGGTTGACCTTGCGTCAAGGTCACAGGAGCTCTTCAAAGTTGGATTGTATACATATTTTGAAGTGACCTTGACCCTGAACTATGGAAGATAACTGTTTCAAACTTAATAATTATGTGGGGCACATGTTATACTTTCATCATGAGACACATTTGTTCACATATCAAGGTCAAGGTCACTGTGACCCTTATGAAATGTGACCAAAATGTGGTAGTGAACCACTAAAAGTGACCATATCTCATGGTAGAAAGTGCCAATAAGCACCATTGTGCTTCCTATGTCTTGAATTAACAGCTTTGTGTTGCATGACCTTGGATGACCTTGACCTTGGGTCAAGGTCACATGTATTTTGGTAGGAAAAATGTGTAAAGCATTTCTTTGTGTATGATGTCATTGGTAGGTTTAGTTGTTTGACCTTGACCTTGAAGGTCACCTGAAGGTCAAGGTCATATAAAGGTCAAGGTCAAGCATGTAGTCGTATGGGCTTTGCCCTTCTTGTTTGTCCTTCTTTTTACTAGGTAACCTATCAGAAATCAAGCCTGATAATTGCTGGAGGTTATGATTAGATAATAAAGTTAGTGTAAAGGCATTTCATTGGTCTGTTTTGTTGTTGTTGTTGTTTTATTTCATTTTGAGAATAAAATGCAGGTATTATGATAAATTTCATTCAAGTGCTGCATACCACTGTGTACAGAATTCTCTCGGCTACACCTTTTACTCCGATTAACATGAGTCACTGTATGCCATATCTTAACCGGTCGACAGCAAAGGGAGCTAATCTGGGTAGACCTCCCAGATACAGCACAAAGCCAGAGCAGTGCTCTCCCCTTACCCCTATATAAGCCCGTGTATTCGGGTCAAAACCTCAGTTTCACTTCTTAGCTTGGTCGACGCAGGTCGGAAGTGAACTACGAAGAGATATGGGGAAGACTCACCTATTCAGGGCCGGACACAGCGTTATGGAGACGTACAGGCCTTGGGGAAGCGCCGCTATCAACCTTTTCCACGGCTCACCGTAGCAGTCGCCGCGTTATAGCGAGCAGCCTCGTTCTCGTTTCGCGCACATGGCAGGCTTCAGCGCCATGTTTTTTCTTCCCCCCCCCGTCGAAACGGAGCGAGAGCTTTGTAGGTCCTAGCGGCGGCTGGAATATGGCTCGCATGAGTCAAGAACTGTTTTTCTACCTTCACAAGTGTGAAGAGGGACCTCCTTACTCATGAGGAGGCGGATGGAAGTCCGGATTAGGTGCGGCTGTGTTTTTCCGCTCTTGCCAAGGTGGGTGGAATTTCATTCCCGCTTCAACTGCGGCGGAGGTGTTTGACGCGAACCGGAGCGAGAGTAGCGGCAGGAAGATGGGTTTACTCCTTTCACCCCGTCCCCACGCAAGCGGCCGCCTTCTGGAGCTTTTCCAGGGCAGTTCAACATGGAAAACTGTCCTCTAATTCGCGCCTGTTTACCTCCACTGTGTTGGAGTTTTGGCCGGAAAGCTAGGTCACACTCTCAGACTTTCCTATTTCATTCGTCGGCGCTCGTCGTAATGACTCTTCACGCTTGCTCCACCGCTCCTGTCAAGTTGGCGATGACGGACTCGTTTTTGCGCACGCGGGATTCTGCAACCTTGTTTCCGTCTCATGTCTCCTACGACGTCATGCTGGCGCAAGCACAGCAGTCAGTACTGGAAGGTTTTTCCTCTGACTCGTCTGAGCGACAGATGGAAGTTTTCTACAAGCAACCGGGCCTTGCAGGAGGTCGCCGTCACCTTTGCTCCTGTCTTCACAGCCTCGGATTTTCTTCATAGAGATTCCGCTCTTCAGGATGGAACCATGCGAGTTTTGAGGCAGTTTGTACGCCCCAGAGAATGGCTGTCAGCATAGACCCGTCAGATGCCTACCTGTGCGTGCCCATGCACAGGTCCACTCGCACGGGTTCACTCGCATGTGGCTGAGATTGCCATTGACGGCTGGGTTACGTTTTGCGATCTCTCCCATTTCGTCGCAGCACTTCCATGGATTCCACCTGTCTACTCGACAGGGGTAGAGTATGTGCGCTGAGAGGCAGCGTCCAATGTCGAAGTATAGGGGCGATTTTCTACAGATGTACGCGACCCCTGCAGCTCTCTCAGCAATCTTTGTTGCTCATGGACAGACTGCAGAGGCTGAGGATTTTGGTGGACGTTGCGAAGGAAGACTTCGTTCCTCGCCAGTATTCCCTCCTATGTGTTTGAATTCGATACGGCGGCTGGAATAATGCGACTGCTGCAATGGTCATACGGACAGATAGGGGGCAGCGGCTCTTACTTCAGTCAGAACCTCCCCCAGATTTATCTCAAAGGGGATTGGGATGTGCATGGCGGCAGGAGAGTTGGTTCCTTTTGGGGCTGTTTTTTGTGAGACTCATACAGTGGGCCCTGAGCGATCTATGACAGCTGTGCGTCAGCTGGTGGGATCAGCGACTAGTCGTGTCAGAGCACTGCAACAAGCCCTGCTACCTTGGACATCTCGGACATGGCTACTGACAGGAGTGCCATTGCAGTTGCCGCCCACCACCTTTTCCTTATGCACGGACGCATCATTGACAGCTTGGGGCGCCCACCTCCTCCCAGTCTTTCCGGTCTGCTCAGGACACGGGGCAGCAGAGGAGCGCTGCCGTCATATCCTCGATCGGGAATGGTAGCAGTGATAAAGGCTTTGAACATGTGGAAGACAGACGGCAGGGCCATGTCGTGATGGTGCTATCCGGCAACACAACAGTGGTGGATCACATCAAGAAGCAAGGAGGCACCCTCTCTCATTCCCTCTGTTTGCTCACGACAAGTTTACCCGTGCAGCGGGTATCCATAGCCTGGTTCATCATATTCCCGGGCGTTTGCGCATGATGGCGGATGGACTGTCTTGGTCTCAAGCTCTTCCAACAGAGTGGACGCTGCACCCGGGCGTGTTTGCCAGGTGGCATTAGCTTTTCCAGGCTGTGTCAATTGACCTGTTTGTAACGATTTTCCACAGCAGGTTGCCGAGGTACGTGTCCACTATGCCAGATGCCGCTGCTGTGACGGTAGTTGCTCTATCGATGGACTGGACAGGCCTGGCTCTGCGTCTCCCCCTCTGCCGCTCGTTGCGCAAGGGGTTCGACGTCTGGAGCAGTTCAACCGTGGGATGCTGTTGGTAGCTCCACTCGGGTGAAACGGTCGTGGATTTCTCTTGCTGCTTCTCCGCTACGTTCAGATTCTGAGGATTTGCCAGGCAGAGCGGACTTACTGAGCCCGGGCTCCTTCCTCGTTAACCCGTCGGGAGTCTGAGCCTTCTCTTATTAAGGCTATCAGGAGGGCAGTTGAGGGCAGAGGATCTCCGTTGCAGTGGTCCAGAGAGTCACGGGGCCTCCACTTTTATGTGTACGTTGCCAAGTGAAGGCGCAAGCTGTGGTCCCAGTTGAAGGGGTTAGTCCCGTTTGCCCTGACTTCAGCCCGTCTCGCGGAATTTCTCTTGTTCCTCTTTGAGGTCAAGAAGTGGCAGCCTTCTACTACAAATGGATCGCTCGGCTTTAACCCATGTATACAGTTTGTGTGGGTTACCTAACCCTGGGGCTGATCGGGATTCACGCATTTTCAGTTTACACCGACTCGGGTCGGTACATTATTTCCTTAGTGGAATATTGAGCTTGTGCTGGAATTTGGCTCATGAGCCTTTTGAGCCTCTCGAGGAAGCCTCCTTTGACAGACTTACCGCGATGTTTTGATCACTTTGGCCACTGCGGGCCGTGTAAGTGAGATTCATGCCCTTTCAACCAGAAGGGTTTTTGCCTGAGTTTCAACCAGAACAGATCTGTGTCCCGGCTCTCCTTACCGGGCTTCATCGCCACGATCAAAGTGGCCAGGGTTTGGCAGTCCACAGTACACATTACAGCCTCTTGGAGAAGAGACCTTCTGCCCAGTATGAGCACTGTCCTGCTACATAGAGCGCTCTAAGGACAAAGGAAGCCCGATGATCCGCCTTTTTCTACCGCTGCAGGGCTCATCACGAACACCTCCGCAGTTTGGCCACAGCGGGTCATGTTAGGGAGCTTCATGCCCTTTCAGCCTGAAGGGTTTGTCTGCGATTCAACCAGATCGGATCTGTGTCATTGCTCACCTTCCCGGCTTCCATTGCCAAGAACTGGTTTCCTGAGGTTGACCGTCAGCAGTACACAATACAGCCTCTTGCAGAGGAGGCCTTCTGCCCAGTCCGTGCACTGTCCTGCTACATAGAGCACTCTAGGACAAGGACGCCTGATGATCCACCTTTTCTACCACTGCATGGCTCAGCAAGGACATCTCCGCAGAGCAGACCGGCCGGAGGGCTCGAGAGCTGCTACTCTTCGGATTTCCTCATGGAATATGTCCCTTTTGGAGGAAGCGTATCAGACGGCCGGCAGATCGTGGCTGATGAAGACGCAGCGGATACCCCTGGAGAGGGGCGGACCCTGCGCAGGGGAACAGGAGAGTCAGTGGAGACTGACCCCACTTCTTCTCTTCTGGCTACAGAGTCCTCGTCAATGGGATCTCCTGGTTCCCCGGGAGCAGACCGGCCGGAGGGCTCGAGAGCTGCTACCCATCGGAGCGGAGCGTCGGGTTCACTGCTGGAGGATTTCCCTGTCTCTGAGATCAGGGATGTTTCTGGACAGTCCCCTGATCTACACCGACCCGCTCACGAGCCGTGTGCCATTGTGGCGTAACGCGAGAAGACGCAGCGGATACCCCTGGAGAGGGGCGGACCCTGCGCAGGGGAACAGGAGAGTCAGTGGAGATTGACCCCACTTCTTCTCTTCCGGCTACAGATTTCTCATCAGTGGGATCTCCTGGTTCCCCGGGAGCAGACCGGCCGGAGGGCTCGAGAGCTGCTACCCATCAGAGTGGAGCGTCGGGTCCAGTGCCGGAGGATTCACCTGTCTCAGGGATCAGGGATGTTTCAGTACAGTCCCCTGATCCACACCGACCCGCTCACGAGCTGCGGGCCATTGTAGCTTCTTTGGCCCTTTACAGAGGTGCAGCTTTGGAGGACAGCACCAAGTCAGTTGGTTGATCGTCAGCCAGCACTTCGGACGCCTTATCTGAGACACAGGGCTGGCGAGTGTGGCGTCCGAGTGCACCATCTCCTGCGCCTGCCAGCATAGGCTCTTGGGCGGCGCAGTTTGTCTCACTGACCAGCATCTTCTTAGCTCCCTTTGCTGTCCTTCAACTTGTGCAGTGGTATCGTACAAGTCCTTAACCCCCTTCTCTTGCTTAACAGCTATATTAACTCTTAGGGCGCTGGTCAGTGGAGCGAGTTTCTTACCTCCTTACCCCCCTCCTATTCGGAATTCGGCATACAGTGACTCATGTTAATTGGAGTAAAAGGTAATTTTTATCCTAAAATTAGTTTTAGGAGGATTAACATGAGTCACTGTGGGAGACCCTCCCAACCTGCCCCGCAAGGAGGAACTCGCCAAGCACTTGGAGAAGTGAAACTGAGGTTTTGACCCGAATACACGGGCTTATATAGGGGTAAGGGGAGAGCACTGCTCTGGCTTTGTGCTGTATCTGGGAGGTCTACCCAGATTAGCTCCCTTTGCTGTCGACCGGTTAAGATATGGCATACAGTGACTCATGTTAATCCTCCTAAAACTAATTTTAGGATAAAAATTACCTTTTATTCTTTGCATTTTTTAATCAGAGGTGAAGAAGAATATGAAAATTGACTTCAAAGACGGTGACCGTTTTTGGAGTAAATTCTGGGGGATAAGTCAGCACAGAGCAATGACGCATTGCTAAAAAAAACTCAGCAACGTAAGGGTTAATGGCCTTATATAGCCTACAAAGGCTGATAGGCCTTAAAACGACATCCATCCATCTATCCATCCATCCATCCATCGAGTTGTCAAATGATTTAGTTATTTCCCCTCCCTCTGTTCTGTCTTAATCAATACTTCCATGTTTTCTAGCCCTGGCTGAAAATTCTTTTGTCAGTCCTCAGTACTTTCTCATCATCTTTACTAGTGCTAAGGACGTTATGTTTTTTGCCTTGGTTAGTTTATTCTTGTAATTGTGTAATCGAGAAATTATCATCTCGATTCGTGGTGGAGTAGACTTAAGACGGCTTGTCATTCCGTTAGTCATGCATGATAATGTTATCACAGTGCAAATGACCTGCTGACTTGATTTTGCAGGAAGAATTTAAAAAAGGATGGACATATTTTGCTATTACAGCACTAAAGAGCTGCATTTGACTTTGCTTTACAGAAGGAAAAAATTATTAATGAAAATCTTATGCCACCACCTCACTTTAGAACTCTATCAATTTTGCATACACCCAAACATCAGGGAAAATCCATAGCCATCTCATCACTAAAGACTGCTGCTGACTTTTTTTTCAGAAAAAGATGGATGAGCTGCAGCTCTTCCGTGGTGACACAGTTCTCCTGAAGGGAAAGCGGCGCCGTGAGACGGTGTGCATTGTGCTCTCAGACGAGACTGTGGCTGAGGACAAGATCAGGATCAACAGATGTGTGAGGAACAACTTGCGTGTGCGTCTTGGAGATGTGGTCAGGTAAGTCCCCGACCGTGTCATCATTTTGTCAGTAGAATAGTGCCGTTTTCTGTCCTTATGCTCTGTAGGCGTAATACAATGGCAGAGAAGTCTGTAGAATAATGCACTGAATCATGCATAAAGCTGGAAACATATGTTTTAGCTACAGGTGGTTGTGCATGCCGGGAAACTGGAGCCACACCACACTCGGTGCCCGACTGGTAAAGGTTCTTGGTGTTTCGTGCGTCAAGCTGAAGCTGAGGGGGAGCCACCCGAGTCACATGAAAAACATGTGGAAACTCCTCAGCAAAGAGGTGGCTGAGGAACTGGTCCCACTCTACAGAAGGTTCATCAATTCTGCTCTCCTTCAGAAGATCCTGCATGGAAAGACTCAAAACACCAACAAAAGCTTCAACAACCTGGTCTGGCTGCATTGCCCAAAGACAGTGTTCATTGGAAGGCAACGAGTGTTGGCAGCTGCTAGTGAAGCGGTGGACAAGTTCAACCAGGGGAACTTTCATCTGGCAGGGGTGATGCAGAGTTTGAACATTGCTGAAAATGAGGTGACCCCGCTTCTGCTGCAGAAAGAAGATGCCAAGAGGAAGAGGAAGGCAGATAAAGCTGCAACTCTAGCTTTCCAGAAGAAAAAAAATCGTTCTCACTGTGTTGATCATCTGCATGACATTGCTGCTCAGGAGGATGAAGAGGGACCAACCTATGGCCTAGGCATGCTGGAAGACTCGTAGAAGGTGACTGGGAAGCTGAAATCGGTTGTAAATTTGACTGAAAGTCCTTGTGCTGTGACATGGAACATTCCAAAAACTTTGTCGGCTGATTTCTTGGATTCTTGATTTTTCACGATGGTGGCTTCATGTAGAAATCGATAGAAAACTGTGTGTTTGTGCTAGTCGCTTTCTTTTTTTTTTTTTTTCATTTTGTAGACTGATGAGTAGTCTGTGATATTACAATGAGAATTTTATAGAAAACGTTTGGTAAATTTTGCATTTGCTGAAGATTAATAAAATGTCAAGCCTTACACAAACAGAAAACATATAGTTAATTCTAGGTTGTAGAGGTGTTTTTTTTAACAAGATAGACAAGATGTCTTCATGTAATCTAATTAGCAACATTATTATATGCAATTTAAAATTCGTTTGAAGTTGATATGTAGTCTCTTGATTTTCTTAAAACTGATTTCTTGAGAGAGAGAAACATATTTTCCCCCATTTCCGTCATAAAACTATCATTATTCTCATAAGTACGCCAGATACAGCCTTTATTTGATTTTTTTTGTTTATTCCAAATGAACTAAATCAAAAATCAGCATCAAAATTGGAGAAAAAAAATTAGTAAAAAAATGTGTACTGTAGCAGGGCTGCCTACCCATCCGGAAATTCCGTATTTTGTCCGGAAATGAAAAAAAATTGGCGAGCGTTCCTGAAAATACGGGAGTTTATTTTGCGTTCCGGAAATATCAAAATAAAAACTATATTAAAATAATTTCCAAAATCGTTGGCCTGTGGCTGTGCGCGAATCGTTTTCCGAAGCGGTCTACCAATGATTGCCGAATGGGTTTGTTCTGTAGTGCGCAGGCGCAGCGCGCGAAAATATTTCCGAAGATTGCCGAGTGACTTCGTTTTCGTACAGTGCGCATGTGCAACAATGGCGTCCAAACGAAAGCCAAGCGATTCGGATTGTGTTTCTGAATCATCGAAGAAACAGCGGAGGTCGCAGGTCTACATTCTAGCGTACACAGAGAAGTATCCATTTATAGTCCGCGGCACCACTGACTCCACTGTCAAATGTACGACTTGTGATAAGCAGTTCAGCATCTCCAGTGGTGGCGCCAACGATATCAAAAGGCATGTTGAAGGCCCAATGCATGTGAAGAAAAATGAGGAGAAGAAGGTCGCAGCAGCGCAAAAACCTATCAGTCAATATTTTACACCGCCTCCTTCGAAAGTGTCCCAAATCGACATCGACGTAATTCGAGCTGAGGCGATGATGGTAGACTTGACAGTAGAACTGAACCTCCCAATGGCGGCATTGGACAAACTAAGTGTAGGTGTCAAGAAAATGTTCCCTGACTCCAAGATTGCCAAACAGTTCAGCTGTGCCAGAAGCAAGGGAACTGCCATTGTGAAAGAAATGGCAGCCAAGACAACATTGTCTCTCGCTGAAAGGATGAAGCTGCAACCCTTCACAATTTCAACGGATGGAAGCAATGACAAGGGTGGTGTCAAGTTGTTTCCACTAATTGTGCGAACCATCGACCCTGACACAATGGAAGTGCGTTCAGACGCTCTCTCTGTCCCATCGATTGAAGGCTCAGCCACTGGTGTGAAGATCTTTGGTCTCATCAATGCTGAGTTCGTGGCGCACAACATTCCTTGGGATAACTGCCTGGCTTTAGGCTGTGACAATGCCAACGTCATGGTTGGAAAGGAGGCAGGAGTCTATGGGTGCATGACAAAGGAACACAAAAATCTGTACTTGTCAGGGTGTGTTTGTCATCTGATCCATATTGCAGCAGAGAAAGGTGCAGGTTGTTTTCCATTCAGTCCAAGTCAGCTTCTGATTGACGTGTATTACTACCTGGACAAGAGCAGCTGCCGCCAGTCGTCCTTGAAGATGTTCCAGATTCTGCTTGATCTGAAGGAGGAGAAGATGCTGAAGCATGTGACAACAAGATGGCTCAGCATTGGAAAGTGCCTGCCTCGAGTCATCAATTCTTGGGATGCGCTGTTTGATTTCTTCAGTCAGGAAGAAAAGAAAGCTGCCAATTCTTCAGCAAAGAAGAAAACTGGGGATTTGAAGAAGGTGTTTGCCTCCCGCAAAAACAAGTTGATATGCCTCTTCCTTGTAGACATAATCAAGGTGTTCGAGAAAATAAACACAATGCTGCAGGCTGAGAAACCCATGATCCATGTCCTCAAGAGTGAGCTGCACAAGTTCTACAAAGACTTGCTGATTAGATTCGTCAAGCCCACAGCTATGATGAGAGAGAGAGAGAGCGAAAGAGAGAGAGAGAAAGACAGAGAGAGACAGAAAGACAGAGAGAGAGAGCGAGAGAGAGAGAGAGAGAGCGAGCAAGAGAGAGCGAGCGAGCGAGAGAGAGAGAGAGAGAAAAAGAAACAGAGAAACAGAGGCAGAGAGAGAGAGACAGACAGACATGGAGACAGAGAGACCAAGGAAAGACAGAGAGAGACAGAGAGAGAGAGAGAAAGAGAGC
This sequence comes from Theodoxus fluviatilis, assembly GCA_034096865.1. Lineage (NCBI taxonomy): Eukaryota > Metazoa > Mollusca > Gastropoda > Cycloneritida > Neritidae > Theodoxus > Theodoxus fluviatilis. Next base: position 42,144 of record JAWQFJ010005969.1, on the reverse strand, counting down.
ATGCTTGTGTCAAGGTGTGTAGGCATGTGTGCACATGTGATCACGCATGTGACCGCATGCATGTATGTACGTGCGTGTATTTATCTGACAGAGGCGAAGCCATGTTATGGGGCAGATATTTCGACACCGGTTCTGCTGACAGACAACTGATGACGTGTGCGCCCTAGTGAAAACGAGGCTTTGGTCCTTCATTGGAGTTGCACTTTTTGGCTGATATGAATGGGAAAAGATCACAGTAACAAAAAAGCGGCTTTCGTAGGCCTGGACAAGCCCTTGACAGACACTACAGTGTCAAAGACCTGAAAGACCTGAAAAGGGCCTACTACCAGTCTTTGCCACAGTAAACAAGCTGCAGAACTGTTGTATATAGTGTAAATAAGATCAGGTATGTTTTTTATCTTTTGGTCCCTGGTTAATGATTAAGGTTGCTTTCTTTTTTTGCGCTGTCGCACGGTTTAATACTGAAATCGGAACTGAAATACTGAAATTGGAACTTGGTAATACTGAAATCGAAAAAGGAGGGTAGGCAGCCCTGCTGTAGCTGCCAGGTCTCCCCTTAAAACCCTGTCCTTTTGTCAGGCAGATTTAGGCAAGCAAGCTTTGGCGTTTATGTGCAAGGTGCGGTGCCATGGTTCAATCCCCAAGACAGGAGAACTCTGGATTATTTGTAACCTACAAGAGAGTGGTATTAGTGAGTAGCTCCATCAGGCCCCCCAAAATAGCTGTGGTTACAGTAATGTGACCGACCTTATTATTTCTCTGCTGACCCTTTACTTTTCTTTCGATCATATAATAAAAGAGTGACAGTAAACAACAAATTGTTTGCTATCCCTTCTTCCCTGCCCCATTACCACTCAATGAATCTTTTATTTAAATATTTTAATAGCTTTTTTGCTGAAAAAAGTTAGGTTGTGATCAATCTTGTCTCTGTTGTTGCCGTAACAACTTTTTTAAATCTCCGTAGAAGTCTTTAGAGTCGTTGCTGATCTGTGTATTTTCTGAAGTCCAGCAAAGGTGAAAGCTGCTTCTGAAAATGAGGTCTAATCATGGTGATTTTCTCTTTCAGTTTTTATGGCATTAAATGTTATGGAAGTCTTTTCAGAGCAGGGAGAGGGAAAGCACTAACAAAACCATTTTCAAGGATTTTGATAAGCTGCAGGCATGTGGGGCTCTGTGGGGGCAGTTAGTGTTTGACTTGTTGTCACTTTCGGCTATTGGATGCGGTGTTTGAAGCTGCATAGATACTAAAGTTGCATCCTTGGGAAAGGTGCTTCACCCACTTAGCCTACTGCCAAGGAGTTAAACCAGTCAGTGGGCGCAGCATGGCGGAAAGTGGATGCGAGTCCTCAAAAATAATTTCCTTTACAAAAAAGGACGTAAATAAAGATATGATGAACTGAATGTACTGAGTAGGCTACTTACTTGCAGGCCATCTTTTTCCAATATCATTTTTGACTCACATGCGAAGCAAAAGTGAGTATGTACTGAGCCGTGTCGTCCGTCCGTCCGGGCGTCCGTCCGTCCGTCCGTCCGTAAAAAACTTAAACGTTGGATTTTTCTCGGAGACTATTAAGTCTATCAACACCAAATGTGGCATGATGGTGTATGATGACAAGGCCTCAAAAAACATACACAGTGACTTGACCTTGCTTCAAGGTCAAGGTCACAGGAGCCATAAATGTGGTCTCAAAAACAGTCATTTTTCACATTTTCCCAATTTTCTCCCACGTTATTGAGAATGGCGACCTTAGCTACAAGTGGTATATAGGTCAAAGCAAGCCCTATCTTTTGATACCAGTTTGGTTGACCTTGCTTCAAGGTCAAGGTCACAGGAGCTCTTCAAAGTTGGATTGTATACATATTTTGAAGTGACCTTGACCCTGAACTATGGAAGATAACTGTTTCAAACTTAATAATTATGTGGGGCACATGTTATACTTTCATCATGAGACACATTTGGTCACATATCATCAAGGTCAAGGTCACTTTGACCCTTATGAAATGTGACCAAAATGGGGTAGTGAAGCACTAAAAGTGACTATATCTCATGGTAGAAAGTGCCAATAAGCACCATTGTGCTTCCTATGTCTTGAATTAACAGCTTTGTGTTGCATGACCTTGGATGACCTTGACCTTGGGTCAAGGTCACATGTATTTTGGTAGGAAAAATGTGTAAAGCATTTCTTTGTGTATGATGTCATTGGTAGGTTTAGTTGTTTGACCTTGACCTTGAAGGTCACCTGAAGGTCAAGGTCATATAAAGGTCAAGGTCAAGCATATTGAGTCGTATGGGCTTTGCCCTTCTTGTTCTTTTGGAAATGGATGGAATATAGGCTATCCTACACGAGCACCTAAGCTTTTTTCTTATTTTTTCCCCCTTTTTTAAAAACTTTCCCTTTAATGAGATGTCCGAGAAACTTATGTTGATCAATTAAATGATCAGATAGTGTGGAGTGACATGTGTGGAATGTGTCTTTGCAGTGTCCAGGCCTGTCCAGACGTCAAGTACGGCAAGAGGGTGCATGTCCTGCCCATAGATGACACTGTGGAGGGTCTCACAGGGTAAGTGGGCACCCGTCTCTTGGAGCAGCTTGTCTGTGCAACATTTCTAAAAACTTTTATTTCCTATAGAACATAATGTAGATGTGTGCATGAATTCATATATGGCACCCAGCTGCAGAAGTCTTCCTAGAATATTTTGTTGGATTTGTAAAGGAATCTTAAGTGATATAACAAATCCTTATCAAAATGCATTACTGTCATAGCGATCATGCACCAGATGTTGTAACAATAATCACTTAATGTTCGGTTTCTGACTCTGTAACCCCATTTATGGATGATTTGGATCGTGGGCCTTGCTAATTTTTATTTCAGTAATTTTTTTTTGCAGTTTAAAGTAGCTGAGTGTAGTATCCGTCAGTAAGGTTTTCTTGCTGTTGTGATGTGATTATGATTTGATTATAGTCCTGGTAACAGCGTGTTAAAGGCACATGGCTTAGATATACTCAGGATAATGAATTCTGTCATTCCTTTGCAGCAACCTGTTTGAGGTCTACCTCAAGCCTTACTTTCTGGAGGCATACCGCCCCATCCGCAAGGGTGACATCTTCCTGGTGAGGGGAGGCATGAGGGCAGTGGAGTTCAAAGTGATCGAGACTGACCCCTCCCCATACTGCATTGTTGCTCCTGACACAGTCATCCACTGTGAGGGAGAGCCTGTCAAGCGAGAGGTGAGGGCTGTTGCATTGCTAGAGAATAGGATCTTGTAGTGAGAGCCCATTGTGTTTTGGTTATTGGAGTTGGTGTGATATCCGATTAGGGTGTTATGCTCCCCAGGTAAATTTTGTAAATAGTGTTTGGAGTAGCCATGGCTGAACTTGGACTGGCCTAAACTTGCTGTGTGAGTATTTCTGTTTGTGGGTGTTTGTCTCTTTTTTTTCTCTCTTGTCATCCCCTATGGGTTCAGGGGTAAGAATTGACCCATAAGAGGCCAGTAACTAGGGAAATTGGGATGACTTATTCTGACCATTTCTGACCTATTCTAATGTTTTTTTTTTGTGTAATTGACGGCCTTTAGTAGTCTATAAAGGCTGATTGGCTGTAAAACTCCATCCATCTCTATCTCCATCTCTTGCTCTGTTTCTTGCTCTCTGTGTGTCTGTCTCTGTCTGTCTGTCTCTTGCTCTCTCGCTCTGTGTTTTCTTGCCTGCCAGCCAGTAAGCTGAGTGACACAAACATGTTTCATTGTTGTATGTGTGGTTGCCAATATCTTATTCGTATTACTTTGGGTCTTGTCATGCGCCTCTGCCTAGTCTCTTTAACCTCTGCGGACGTGCTATTGTAATAATGCTCCATGTTTGACTTGGCATGTGCTTAGCAGCTACTTCAATTGACAAGGGCTAGCACTGACTGTAATGAATTTATATTCTTGCATTGCAGGAGGAGGAGGAGGCGCTGAATGAGGTTGGGTATGATGACATTGGTGGCTGCCGCAAGCAGCTCGCTCAAATCAAAGAGATGGTGGAGCTCCCTCTTCGCCACCCCCAGCTCTTCAAGGCCATCGGTGTCAAGGTGAGATGTCGGACATCGCAGCCTTAGTGCAAGATGTCTGGGATGGCATGCCTTGGAAGTAGCCCATAGTTGCCCTTGGTTTCTTTCAAGCATTTTATCTCGTAGATATTCCTACAAAGGAATCCTTAGGGGAAAAAAATATAGTGCAGAAACCATTTGGATTACTAGAAAAATAGTTCTATGTAGTCTTTGCTTTTGTCATGTGCAGATGAAAGCTTGTGCAGGAATTTTACCCCTGGTTGATTACTGAAGATATGTTTTAGTTGATTTTCGTTGTAAAGTTTGGTCCAAGACAGTACCATGGAATGAGTATGCAGGAGAATATTGACAGTGCCTTCCTTTCCTCCCTAGCCTCCCAGGGGCATCATGCTGTACGGACCCCCAGGTACTGGCAAGACTTTGATTGCCAGAGCTGTGGCCAATGAGACTGGAGCCTTCTTCTTCCTTATCAATGGTGAGTTCTTGATGGCTGCAAGTGGGGCTTCTGTGACCTTGCCATGGGTTGCTATTGGTGGCCATGCTGGAACTTGGCTTACTTTACCTCGGCTTATAGATGGATATTTTATAAGACGTTGACTGTGACTCTCACATGTTGACTCGGAGTCTCCAGGGCATTTGATCAGTTCTGCATCCTTTTTACTGTAGGACATTAATAGGAGGTTGACTTTGATTTGGAGCTTTCCCTGGCATTGTGATTAGCAGTTATGCGTCCTTTTAGCTTGAATGACATGGGTTGCAGGGGATGATGCTCAGAGTTTTGTTTCTTTGTGTGCTTCAGGCCCTGAAATCATGAGCAAGCTGGCTGGAGAGTCTGAGAGCAACCTCCGGAAAGCCTTTGAGGAAGCAGAGAAGAATGCCCCAGCTATCATCTTCATTGATGAGTTGGATGCCATTGCTCCCAAGAGAGAAAAGGTGAGAGGTCTTGCAGTCCTACTCCATGAACTGCCTGACCTGCAGCTGCAGTCTGCTTGTCAAGGAAAAAATCCAAGTCCTTGATAGATATACTTAGTAATGGTGCATGGATTTTGTTTGAAGTCAGGCATAGATTTTTTTTCCATATCTAGTGTAAGACTTTTTTTTAGACATTGTGAAGTAATGTTTTCATAAGTACTTCATCAGGGCACTGTAAACATACCTGACATAGGGACATAGTGTGTGTGTGCACGCGCTTGTGCTTGCTTGAGGGTGTTGTTGTTTGTTTTTTTTTTTTTTTTTTTTTTTTTTTTTTTTTGGGGGGGGGGGTTGGTTCTTGCATGAGTGGGTGTGCAGATTAAAATGGGTTCTTGCAACTATTAAAACAGGATGAAGTCATCTTGTCCCACAGCCAGATGTCTAAGTTGAAGCTGTTTCTCTCTCCATGTATGTCTGACTGCACCTGTGTGTGATTTGACAGACTCATGGTGAGGTGGAGCGCCGAATCGTGTCCCAGCTGCTGACTCTGATGGATGGTCTCAAGCAGCGTTCCCATGTCATTGTCATGGCAGCCACCAACCGGCCCAACAGCATTGATCCAGCACTCCGCCGTTTCGGTGGGTAATAATAGAATTCAGCAAGACTTTACTCACCATGTGGGGAAATGTACATGCTAATTGGCATGGCATATGTGGCTATTTGGGATGTATCACATCCTTTGTGTTTGCCGATCTCTCTCTGTACATGCCTCATTTTTTTGTGTATTTCCTCCTGTCTGCAGGTCGCTTTGACCGTGAGGTGGACATTGGCATCCCTGACTCCACTGGTCGTCTGGAGATTCTTCGCATCCACACCAAGAACATGAAGCTGGGTGATGATGTGGATTTGGAGCAAATTGCCGCAGAGACCCATGGTCACGTGGGAGCTGATCTGGCAGCCCTGTGCTCAGAGGCAGCACTCCAGCAAATCCGTGAGAAGATGGACCTGATAGACCTGGAGGACGAGACCATTGATGCAGAAGTGCTGGACTCTCTTGCCGTCTCCATGGACAACTTTAGGGTGAGTGCAGAGAAGTCAACCTGCATCCACGTGAAAGGTTCCCCTGTCTACAGTGCCAAGGCCGTTCTTTAGGAACAACAGAATCTTTTTGGGTAACACTTAAATCTGTTGTGCTGGTAGCCACTGTGTGCAAACACTTAACAATTTCCTGTATGAAACATTTGTTAATTATGCAGCTGAAAGTTTAAAGGATCGGTGATATTGCTAAGGTTCTGTGTTCACTCCATTTTACCCCAGCATGATGTTTCCATCACCATGCTGCTTTAGATGGAGTAAGACCAAGAAGTTCCAGACTTGTGGATGCACTGCTATGTGCATGTGTCCCAGTCTGGAATCTGATAATTATACATGCAACATATCACCTGGGTTCGTCACACCTTGACATATTTTGGAGTTTCTCATGGTCTTGCCTTGCTTTCATCAATTTTCTCCCCCTCTTTGTGAGTGAAAGTGTGTGTGTGTGTGTGTTGTTTCCACTGGACACTTTGGACTGTAATTGTTATGGTGTTGCAGTGGGCTTTGAGCAAAAGCAACCCCAGTGCTCTGCGCGAAACAGCAGTGGAGGTACCCAACGTCTCCTGGGACGACATTGGAGGTCTGGAAAATGTCAAGAAGGAGCTGCAGGAGCTGGTTCAGGTAAGTCTTGTCTGCTGTGCATGACTGGACTTTGTTTGCTTGTGACTGGAGTGCAGGCAGAGCTTGGTGCAAGTGAAATGCTTGTGGTGTACAGAGGGGTCTAAGTATGTTCAGTGTAGTGGAGTAGGGTTGTGTGTGACGTGGGATCTGCCAACCCAGTCTTCATTACATAGTGACCATGAAAGCGGGTCGATGAGGAAGCTTAACTTATGTGTCTGTGTTGAGAGGATTGTCTCCATGTCCTGCTGAACCATGAGAATGGCTTTTGCCAAGATCTGTTTTGTGATGCAAGACAGCCTTTAAACACAACAACAATCTCAGCAAATAGTTTGTCTTGCTGTCAGACTCTTCCCCCTGTGGGTTCGGGGTAAGAATTGACTCACTGCGTCAACCTACGCGATTCGTAAGAGACGAATAACTAGGGACATTGTGACTGGCCTTACAGTTACTCGAAACTGTTCTAGTGATTTTCGTGCTTAACCCTTACAATGCTGAGTATTTTTAGCAATGCGTCATTGCTCTGTGCTGACTTATCCCCCAGAATTTACTCCAAAAACGGTCACCGTCTTTGAAGTCAATTTTCATATTCTTCTTCACCTCTGATTAAAAAATGCAAAGAATAAAAGTTGTAGCCGAGAGAATTCTGTACACAGTGGTATGCAGCACTTGAATGAAATTTATCATAATACCTGCGTTTTATTCTCAAAATGAAATAAAACAACAACAAAACAGACCAATGAAATGCCTTTACACTAACTTTATTATCTAATCATAACCTCCAGCAATTATCAGGCTTGATTTCTGATAGGTTACCTAGTAAAAAGAAGGACAAAAAAGGCCTCAAATCCTTACATGCACCTCAAAAGTCACCACGTACTTGCTGTGATCATGGAGTAGGGGTGTGGTTGGGAGTGGGGAAGACGCTGATCACAGTGCCTAAAAACAATCACTCTAACCTTGTTGAAAGCAAAAGATTTTCATGAGGAATTATAAGCATAACTATTTACTCATCCACAAAATGACACCAATGGAATATCTACATGTTACTACAGGTACAATGACATACTAATACAAATGGCTGAAACTGGAAAATCGCGCGCGCGCGCGCACACACACACACACACACACACACACACACACACACACACACACACCCAGCTTCTATCCAAGGCAACATGCAGTGTCCATAGCAGGTTGAAAACTATCTAGGAAATCAAGCAAAAATCTCTACAGCAGGTTTAAAATCTCCAATCTCGAAACCGTGAGTGAGGCGCGAGTTGGTGGACTGGATGGGCTGCGAAATATTGCGACGCATACCTGATTGTTTGTTCGGTCATTAGTCCAAATACATCGTCATCGAAGAAGTAAGCGAAAATCTTGTTGGCATTGTCGCTCTCAGTGTGAACAAGTAGGCCAGACGTCTGACAGAAGGGAGGAAGCTAAGCATCTTCGGAAGCCTGCTGTCGGAAAGAGCGTGATGCGCTTCCTGATGCACGTCTTGAAGTTGATCTACTTGACGATGCTCGCTCCGATGCACGGTTCGAACTTCGACATCTTCCCGCGATCGGAATCGCTGCAATTCTGCTTCTGCCTCGGCAACATCATCTAGATTGAAAGGCTCGAACTCTTCGTCTGAATCCTCGCCAAACAAAAGCTCTATTACACGCTCATCGATGTCTTCTGACATAACTTGACGCCAAAAAAAAACATCAAACTTCTGAGCGAATTTACTCGAAAACTTTGTAGAGATCGCCCATACAAACTGCACATGCGCAGAAAACTCGGGATGTCCGCTTTCCTGCTGTAGTATTTATAGATAGTTGATGTCATTTGCAAGGGAGATAAGCGCGTTCAAACTAACCCACCCTCAGCGATCGAGTGCGGGCGGGACCTCCCGCCGTCCGCGCACAGCGGTGAAAACAAGCTCGGCGGGAATTCCCGCCGGCCGCACGCTAAGGGTTAATGGCCTTACAGAGACTACAAAGGCTGATAGACCGTAAAACACCATCCATCCGTCCGTCAGACTCTTACCATCTAGAAGGTATCCGTTATAGTCCTCATGCCTCACACTGTGCTTTGTTTGCCTTGGCAGTATCCAGTGGAGCACCCAGAGAAGTTCTTGAAGTTCGGCATGACTCCCTCCAAGGGCGTGCTGTTCTACGGCCCCCCAGGCTGTGGCAAAACCCTGCTGGCCAAGGCCATTGCCAATGAGTGCCAGGCCAACTTCATCTCCATCAAGGGGCCTGAGCTGCTCACCATGTGGTTTGGAGAGTCCGAGGCCAACGTCCGTGACATCTTTGACAAGGTAGGGGTCTGAGCAGCTCATTATACTGATAATGCTCAGCTCATCTGATATGCTCGATGTTCGCATAAAACCCTGCCAGTGTACAACACTCTGCTGTGCAAGTTCAGCGGTTTTCATACAACAGTTCTTTTGTTTTGTTTAATTAGCTGAAATCATAACAGTGGTGTGGTGCTTGGCTGTGTAAATCCCCATTACCATGAGTTGTTCAAGTTTGTTCATCAGAGATTCTGTTGCATGCAATACCATGCCACTTAGATTTCATGCAGGGGTGCATGTTGTGTGTGTGCATGTGAAAGTGAGAAGGGGTGAGCCATTAACTCTTAACGTCCTATAAGAAATTTCACTGCAAGCCCCAGTCCTGTAAGGTTTTAGAGAAAATGAGACATAACACAGTTGATATGTTTAAAAAAATTCTAACTTCTATCATATTGTATGGATCTGCAAGACATTTTTTGTGTGTAGTCAAAAATGAATGTTGGTCATTCAGAGTGTTTTTGATATTTTTCTTTGCTTTATTTGCATGTATTTAGCGTAATTACAGGTAAATAAATGGAAATAGACCCCAAACATTTTTCTATAAACATAAACATTAAAAATTGTGATATTGTACCGATTCCTCAGTGTATGCTCTTTGATAACATCGGCAATTGCTGGCTGTCTCAGCTTGCAGTAGTTGCCTCAGCAGCACTCAGTGAGCTGGCAGCTCATTGACGTCCTTCACAGTGAATTATTGAACAGAATGATTGTTGCCATTCTGCCTCGCCTAAAGTCTAGTCATGGATCATGATGAACATCTCCTCTGAAAAGAGTTGCAGAAAATACTCTACTGGTTCTGCATTATGTCAGCCTGGTACTCATGGAACAATGCTTCAACGAAAGGATTGTTAGCAAGCTCCTCTACAGTGCATGACCATTTGCAGACGCTGAAATCATCTGATGACGAAGTCAAAATAATTTGCTCATGGAAGGCTGATATATCGCATGGGAAGCAGTTACATCACACTGAGCTGACTCTCCAACTGAGCTGACTCTTTAGCGTGTCTAGATTGAACCATTTTGATTTTTAAAAACAAATCACTGTTAGAACCACAGTCGGCATCATCCTTTTCCATCATCGCAATGGAAAACGCCCACACAAAAAATGAGCAAAAAAGTCAAATAACTCGGAAATTGATTGAAATCTGTTTTTAAAAAATCACAGACACTAACTAAGCAGAAGTAGCCAAGTAGTTTTCTTCAGTCCCTAGAGCTTCTCGCAAGAGTTATCTCCCTTGATATTGGAACCATGAATCACCAGTTACATTACTTACAAGCTGCATAGGATTAGCCTCGGAAGCAGTTAGGAGTGGTACAGGTCGTTAAAAGTTCATTTGGTTGCATGCGGCTTTGCTGTTGCATCATGTTATATAGTGTCATTTTGAAGTGTTGATATCAAGTGCTACAAGTTGTTGCAAATTAGCAACAACATTTAATCCTAGCAATTTTGGAGACTGGCACAATCCACAGTAAATTGGCAATGAAAAACCATGAAATTGACCTTTTAATGCAGGTGGGATTTATATCTCTAATGTGTTTTGCCCCATACTGCCTCTCTCCATCCCTTGCCGTTATCCCCAAAATGACCTAGTTGTTGGCTAACCACCCACTGTCCCCTCCCTCGTATTGTTCCTCGGTCTCACCTTTACTAATTAAGTGGTCAGTTGATGAGGTGCCTGCTCTAGTTGCTAAAGTTTGAATGACGTGTTCAAGAAGGCAAACTGAAGAGCACCTTGTGTACACACATACACACAAACACATACACATGCACATGCACGTATTCACAAACTGGTTGGCCAAGGCAGCATGGGAAGAGTGGAGTGTAGCATCATTCTAGTTCACTAGAGACTTCGCCTACTGGCGAAAGTGTCTCTAGCCCAGTTGACATCACGTGATGGAATGTTTTCGTCCGAAATATGCGAATGGAGGTCACACGAGAGGCTTGTGGGATAGCCGATCTGCTCCCTAACATATGCCGTTAAAGTATTTCTAAGACTATTTCGCACAAAACTCAACTTACTCTTGTTGAGGCAATAAACAAGTGTTTATTCGATAAAATAAAATGTTTGTGTTGAAATGGAAACAAGTTCTGCCATCTGAATAATTTCTGTAAAAAGTGGAGAGAAAAAATATCAGAAAGAACTATTTTTGGCGCAATGCTGTAATGCAGAGGGTCAAGTCTATTTCGCATTCATTGCGAACTGTCCCAAAGTCAATACTGACTCGGGTTCACATTACAGGGTTTTACAAGGGAACTTTGTGAACTGCCTGACTACATAAAATACCTGTAACCTGTACATGTGCATTTTGTTTCGCCTGCAGGCAAGATCTGCTGCCCCCTGTGTACTCTTCTTTGATGAGCTGGACTCAATAGCCAAGGCCCGAGGAGGCAACGTAGGAGATGGAGGTATGTTCCACCAGCATTTTTTCTACTTCCCTTCATAGAGGGCTGGATTGTCAGGCAGCATATTCTACAGGGAATGAGACTTGCCTGGGTAGTATTGTCACTTGGCATCCAATAGTAATCTTTTTATTTCACTTATTTGGAAAATAGTTATGGGCACAACCAATGGACATAAGGGAAAACTGTAATCATTGTAATATTACAAATGGTGTTAAACATCATAGAATTTTTTTTTTATGTGAAATTCTTATGAAAATGTGGAACTTCACTGTTTCATGAGGTATGATCAAACTGTATTGGTGCAAGTGATGTTGGGTTGCAAAAATGGTGTGACTTATGTGGAAAGGTTAGATTCTTACAGGAGAAGATGTGGTTGTTATCATGATGCAAAATGGTGTGTTTGCTGTCATTTATGGGAAGTAATGATATTGCCATCATTGTATGAAAATGTGATCATCATTTCCAGATGATGTGAAAATAATCATTGTGTGAACAGATATGAAGGTCATCATGAATGTGTGAAAAGATATGCAAGTCGGCATTGTGTGAAAATGTATTGTCATCATTGTTACAGGAAGATAGAATGTCATCCTTGTGTAAATGATTGTCATTTTGTGATAAGAAAATATTACATCCATCATGTGAAAAGATGACTGCATTCATCATAATCATCATCGCCACCACCAAGGGAAGAGACTTCATCATCACCATTGGAACAGATTGCATCATCTTTGAAAACAGTCAGCCATCATCAGGACAGACTGATTGACAAGGGAGACATCTGTGACTGATAGAAAAGACTGGCAGACCAACTTCAGGATCTGGAATATCTGGGCATGTAAGGCCAAAACTAATGACATCAGAAATTGACAGTGAATTGGCAATGTAGAGAATTTGTCAAGGATCTTGGCATCTCAGGTGGTGGAGCACTTGGGACTCTCACTAGATCTTGGGTTTGGTCCCCATTTGAGGTCAAGAACCTTGTTTCTGTCCTGTGCAGGGTGTCTGGAACTGCGTAGGAAACTTTCTAATGACTCTCAGGACAGACTTGAGTGACAAGGGAGAGACCCATGACCGCTAGGAAAGCCTGGCAGACTGTTTTGGGATCTGGAGAATCCGGGCATGTATGGCCTCAACTGACATGAAAAATGCGACATCTGTAATTTTTAATATAGGCAGATTGTGTCAAGGGCCTTGGTGCTACTGAGATTGGAATACTTGAGATGTTTACCAGGAAGTTGCGTTTCCTTTCTCTACCTGAGGTCTGCGACTTCCTCAGTCCTGTGCAGGTTGACTGGATCTATGTTCTGTCTGTGTAAATTTAATCGATGATATAGTCCATGTAAAGACATGATCATCATCATCATTGCATGAAAAGATGCAATTGTCATCATTACGTGGAAAGTAGAAAGGCCCCAATGTAGCAGAGATGTTTTGGCAACGTGAGCAGTTGCAGCTCTGCTGTGTTTGAAGGTGGTGCTGCTGACCGTGTCATCAACCAGCTCCTCACAGAGATGGACGGCATGAGTGCCAAGAAGAATGTGTTCATCATTGGAGCAACCAACAGGTGACCTGCAGTTAATAATAATAATAATAGTTCATTCATAAGCACATACCTTCCCTTGACAGGCAAGCTCATGGCGTTTACAATCCAAAGAATCAACACTCGTACAACCACTCAACGCCACATTCCCACAAAAAACTCACACACATAAACAAAAAACAAAAACTAAGATCCAATAGAACAAATAGAACAAACTATACAATATACAGAGCTGCCAACCCACCATCATGCCAAAGAGTAGCATCCAGAGCTTTTTGGAGTAGCATTTAAGAAATAGGCGTAGCACATACGCACAAGAAGTAAAATGGCGATGTTTGCGCAGGCGCAAAGCACTGAACCGCCGGGGGGGGGGGGGGGGGGGGCTGTCAAGACACTGAGCGCTGCACCGCCGGTGTGAAGGAGGAGGGGGGGGGGGGTCTACGTGGTGGTCAAAAGTTCAGTTCGACGCTGAGCGCTGAACCGCTGGCGTCAAGCGAGGGGGGGGGGGGGGGGGGGGGGGTTCTACATGACGGTCAAAGGTTCAGTTCGAGGCTTTGAAAAATCGTAGTTTTTCCCTGACGATCATAGCAAGCATGTCGAAATCGTAGCATGCTACGCCTAAATCGTAGCACTTGGCAGCTCTGAATATACTCAGCACTTGCCGGCCAGGACAAGTAAGGCGAAGCTGCTCAGCTGGAAAGGCGGATCGGAAGAGGTGGGTCTTTGGGGGGGGGGGGGGAATGAGAGATAAAACAGTCCCATGATAATATTCCTTTCCCCTGCTAACCCAAATGCATTTTTTCAGCTTTGGCTACAATCGTCACAAGGACATAAACGTCTCTTCCTAAATCGTTACACTGATATGACCGTGTCCTCCTGAATCGTAACACGGACATAAACAGAACCATGTCCGAGATCAGTGATTTCTCCACATTTGGTCACTAATATCGCGCGGGACAAAAACTGGCCAGAGGATTGTATTTTTGACTCACATGCAAAGCGAAAGTGAGTCTATGTACTCAGCTGTGTCGTCCGTCCGTCCGTCCGGGCGTAAAAAACTTAAACGTTGGATTTTTCTCGGAGACTATTAAGTCTATCAACACCAAATGTGGCATGATGGTGTATGATGACAAGGCCTCAAAAAACATACATAGTGACTTGACCTTGCTTCAAGGTCAAGGTCACGAGCCATAAATGTGGTCTGAAAAACAGTCATTTTTCACATTTTCCCAATTTTCTCCCACGTTATTGAGAATGGCGACCTTAGCTACAAGTGGTTTATAGGTCAAAGCAAGCCCTATCTTTTGATACCAGTTTGGTTGACCTTGCTTCAAGGTCAAGGTCACAGGAGCTCTTCAAAGTTGGATTGTATACATATTTTGAAGTGACCTTGACCCTGAACTATGGAAGATAACTGTTTCAAACTTAATAATTATGTGGGGCACATGTTATACTTTCATCATGAGACACATTTGTTCACATATCATCAAGGTCAAGGTCACTTTGACCCTTATGAAATGTGACCAAAATGGGGTAGTGAACCACTAAAAGTGACTATATCTCATGGTAGAAAGTGCCAATAAGCACCATTTGTGCTTCCTATGTCTTGAATTAACAGCTTTGTGTTGCATGACCTTGGATGACCTTGACCTTGGGTCAAGGTCACATATATTTTGGTAGGAAAAATGTGTAAAGCATTTCTTTGTGTATGGTGTCATTGGTAGGTTTAGTTGTTTGACCTTGACCTTGAAGGCCACCTGAAGGTCAAGGTCATATAAAGGTCAAGGTCAAGCATGTGAGTCGTATGGGCTTTGCCCTTCTTGTTCTTCCATCATATTTGCCTCCCAAAAGTAGCAAACAGTTATTATAAACTAATTCAATTCGCAGAGAGAAGAATTATCTGTAATACGTAACAACAGGTCACACGTAACACCTTGCCCTGAGCAGACAGTAGAATATTTTGTCACCTTTACGGATCGTCGTCTCAATGATTCACAATCGAATCGACAGACCGGAAATGCCGTAGAAGCAAAGCTAGTGGTTTCCACGCTTTCGTATCAAATACTCGCGAACTTCTTTGTGAAAATTGCAAAAATAACGAAATTGGTCAAACGTAACTGTCGGACATTAAACTTCATCGATTGTTTTAGCTGCTAGATACAATAACTTCGCAGATTCTGACTCAAATGTAACACACTGCTTTTATTTCCTCGAATACGAAACTATCGTTTTCATCCAAAATGGATGCCATTCAAAGCACCAAGACCAGCGAAATCGAATCTGTAAACAAGTTGGTCTGCAGACATGAGCCCTTCGGAAAAAAACGGCTATTTACTGGGCGAGATTTTCGGTAAATTCTGGTTCTAATTACGATTGTTGCACATTCTACAGAGAGTTGCATGCTTAGACTGTAGGAAATACGCAGATTAAAACCGATGCAGTGATGCAGATCATGAAAAATCGAAAGTTTCCAGAGGACACCAAAATGTCCAAAATGTTTCGGGGCCGTTTCCGGTGTATGTTTGAGACATTTTATTCTTTATTTGACATTCACAACAGCAACAAGATTAAAAACATTTTTAAAAGCATTCATCAAACTCCCCTTTTCAAAGCACAATGCATGTAAACATGTTGGGGTAATCCAGTTAATTAGACTTGCTTTCCAAACACACATGGGGTCTGAAATGCCACGTTTTGGCAAAGCCTCGTATACATATTGAATTAGTATGTTTGGAAACTGCATTCACTTTTTGATTCATTTGTGTACAGAAAGTGAGCTGATAAGAAAGATTGCAGGCTAGAAATGTTTGTGTCCAACTAGCCTGGCAGTCTAGTAAGCCCAAATACTTTTGAACACCCCTGGTCTTCCAAGCCTATTTTGCGTTTTAGGGCTGCTAAATGTTCTGTGCAATGCAAGCAGCCATTCTGATCGGGACCTGGCTGATCAGTGATCTGAACTTTCCCATCATGGAACACTTCCATGTTCTGTTTCTAATACAGTGCCTTAACTACTCTCCAAATCTAGGTGTAGTCCTTGTTGGGTTGCTTGAAAAATTAGCAGCTGCAGATGGTAGTTTTGATAGTGATGGTGAAGAGACTCCACCTTACCCCATTTCAGCTGTGTTGTAGCTGGAATGGCAGTAATCGGAGTGACAGCAAATCTGACTCCAATGAGGACTGAAGCAAGAGATGCTGACCATGCATTGTTTCAACTTGTTGGTGTCAGACATGGTTTTGTACCATGCACTTTTGCAGGAATTAGCCTTGATTGCAGGCCTCCAGCATATTAACCACATTTTGTCACAGGGGTGGGTTTTGTCCTGTGTTCCAAGCCTAACTTTTTTTTGTCCTGTAATTCAGGCCCGACATCATTGATCCGGCCATCCTGAGACCTGGACGTCTGGACCAGCTGATATACATTCCTCTCCCTGACGAGAAGTCCCGTGTGAACATCCTCAAGGCCAACCTTCGGAAGTCCCCAGTTGCCAGGGTGGGTGCTGATAATGCTGATGGCTGTCCCAGGGTCCAGTTGCTATCCTCGAGTCAATGGCTGCTCTCGGCATGGTCCATACAAGTCTTGAAGACTGGAAAACTGCACTGTTTTTCTGGACCTGGAAAAAGTCTTGAAATTGTCATTTGGTCACAAGTCTGGACAAAGTATTGAATTTCAATGTTTTTACATTGAAACTGTGCTTGAAATATTTTCGTTCAATTGGAGGAGAATAGAACAGAAAATTCTTGGCTGATTTGGTGACTTCAATAGTCTGCTCCCTAAGACTTCATCCCCCTGTGGGTTTGGGGTA
The DNA here is from genome assembly GCA_034096865.1 of Theodoxus fluviatilis. Taxonomy (NCBI): domain Eukaryota; kingdom Metazoa; phylum Mollusca; class Gastropoda; order Cycloneritida; family Neritidae; genus Theodoxus; species Theodoxus fluviatilis. The sequence continues at coordinate 25,375 of JAWQFJ010005969.1, read as the reverse complement.
AGAATTGACCCACCGCGTCTACCTACGTGATTCGTAAGAGCAGGCCTGCCTACCCGTACGGAAATTCCGTATTTTGTCCGGAAATTAAAAACAATCGGCGAGCGTTCCTGAAAATACGGGAGTTTATTTTGCGTTCCGGAAATATCAAAATAAAAACTATAATAAAATAATTTCCAAAATCGTTGGCCTGTGGCTGTGCGCGAATCGTTTTCCGAAGCAGTCTACCGATGATTGCCGAATGGGTTTGTTCTGTAATGCGCAGGCGCAGCGCGCGAAAATATTTCCGAAGATTGCCGAGTGACTTCATTTTCGTACAGTGCGCAAGCGCAACGCACGAAGTATTTTTCCGGAGAGTGCCGGTATGTGCAGTGTTCATGTGCAACAATGGCGTCAAAACGAAAGCCAAGCGATTGTGTTTCTGAATTATCAAAGAAACAGCGGAGGTCGCAGGTCTACATTCCAGCGTACACGGAGAAGTATCCATTTATAGTCCGCGGCACCACTGACTCCACTGTCAAATGTACGACTTGTGATAACCAGTTCAGCATCTCCAGTGGTGGCGCCAACGATATCGAAAGGCATGTTGAAGGCCCAAAGCATGTGAAAAAAAATGAGGAGAAGAAGGTCGCAGCAGCGCAAAAACCTATCAGTGAATATTTTACACCGCCTCCTTCGAAAGTGTCCCAAATCGACATCGACGTAATTCGAGCTGAGGCGATGATGGTAGACTTGACAGTAGAACTGAACCTCCCAATGGCGGCATTGGACAAACTGAGTGTAGGTGTAGGGGAAAACCTCCTCTTCCCACACCTGCCCATGGTTATGCTTGCCATAATGACAATCCCTCACTCATCAGCTCACTGAGCGCATTTTCTCAGTCGTGAGAAAGAACAAAACACACTTCAGAGGCAGCATGCAATCCGACACCTTGGAGGCCTTGGTGGTAGCCAAGTCCAGGCCTGGACAAGCCCTTGACAGAAACTACAGTGTCAAAGACCTGAAAGGCCTGAAAAGTGCCTACTACCAGTCTTTGTCACAGTAAACAAGCTGCAGAACTATTGTATATAGTGTACATAAAATCAGGTATGTTTTGTTTTATCTTTTGGTCCCTGGTTAATGATTAAAGTTGCTTTGTTTTCTTGCACTGTCGCACGGTTTAATACTGAAATCGGAACTGAAATACGGAAATTGGAACTTGGTAATACTGAAATCGAAAAAGGAGGGTAGGCAGCCCTGTAAGAGGCGAATACCTAGGGACACTGACTTGATTTGCGTTTACTCTTTAATCCTTTCCGACCGGATGCGACGCGCACGTTACATCTCCCTTTCAGACCGGATGCGCCGCGCACGGCGCATTTGACGGTGGTTGTGCCTCCATCGCATAGACTAAAATAGCTATTGATATCACGTGATTACTGCTAGACATGCTGATAGCCGAGTCAAAATGCCTCCATTCAGCGTTTACAGATTGAAAATCAAGCTAGTCGGAGTGGAGAAATAAATTTTTATCCGGTAGGTTTTGAAAAAAAGTTTATTTGTCGCCGAAAACCCGCGTGGCATTTGATAGTACTCCACTCCGATCGCTGTTCTAAAAATAGTCTTTGATATCACATGACAGACGCTAGGCATCCTGGAAAGCTTGTTGTATCCGCTTTCATTCAGCACTTACAAATCAAAAATCGAGCAAGTAATAGCTGGAAAAAAAAAGTTTTTCACTTGAGTTTAGAAAAAAGAAATCGAGTTGTTGGTCGAACATCGTATTAAATTTGGCGGAGCATAATTCCATCGCATTTCCTAAAATTAGTCACGGATATGACGTGGCAGATACTAAGCATTCTGGGTAGCCAAATAAACACACTTCCTTCCCACGTTTACGGAGTGAAAATCGAGTGATTACAAGCGGAGAAATGATCGTTTTTGTGGAGAGATCTGATCTTGCGCAACATGGCTGACGATCCTGCAGCGATCCGTGAAGGGAGTGATATCGAAGCTGATTCAGATGAGGAGTTCGAAGCACTTTCGGAAGACTACTGTAGCGATCGTTTGGGTGCAGAACAGTCGCAGGAGTGATTTGAGTTTCTGGAGGAGGAGGATGTCGAAGAGGAGTTCGAAGGATTCCAGGGAGAGTGGAAGTATGAGAACTTTAGACCATGCCTCCGCCATGATTTTCGTCGAAACCAGCCTTTCATTCAAGGCGCAGAATTTCTAGTGCGTCTGTCCCCTGCAATCGCAGGAAATTGGACTAAGTCTGAAAAAGTGTAGTAAAATTAATACTGTAGCTACAAAGCTAAACTTGGTATGGCTAGAAAGGTCTTTCTTTGCCAAAACTAGCCAAATGCTGCACTTTGTCAAGCTAAGAAAGCGCTACACTTGCCATGACAGTAAGTAGAGCCACTATTTTGAAAAGAATAGGTCTTTCACCCAGCTCTCTTTCTCAGAGTGCCCACTGCTTGTTTCTTGGTCTAGAGCTCTATTTAAAAAAGTGAACTTCAAAAAATGGCACAAAAACACACTGGAGAAATTTTGTGATGATTGTATTTATTAGTCCTGAGTTACAATCAATATGAGCCTACAATGCACTACCGATGATGGCGAGGTCGACCTAGTTTCAGCCAGCATGACAGCTTCGCTCTCATCCTCGCTCTCTGATACCTCATCATTAGCGAGAGGAAAATCACCACTATCATCATCATCATGAAAGGGATCATCTACATCAGTTCCTATCTCATACAAAGCATCCTCTTCAGCATCAGAACCCTCCTCTATAGCAATTTCCACTGGCTCACCCACCTCGTGCTGCGATTCACGCTCCGCCGCCATTGCTGTTTACTTCGTGCCTCCTAGTGCATCGTTGATAAAGGTTATGGTCTGGCCGGGAAAGATCTGTGTGAGGATCTAAAGCTGGCAAACTATAGTACAGAGATTAATTGAAGACTAGACTAGTTCCCTAAACCATCTTTTCCTTGTTGTAAGGGGGCAAAAATATGCTAATGTGGTAGGCTCAATCTGCCCAAATCCCGCAGGCGTAACCAAAAAGAAAACTACAGAAGAAACATTCAAACACCACGCTTTGGAGTCTGCATGTTGAAAGTTGAAAATGGTGGCACAAAATCTGGTCGAAACCGATTTGTTGCAGTTATAAATTGTGAATCGGAAAAAGGTCTGAATCGCACATTTTTTATGAAAAATTTGAAATCAAGCAAAACGATCCAAATGACCAAGGATTTTTGCAAAAAATGTCGTGGCAGCCATAAATTAAAGCATTCTAATTTGTTATATTTCACACAATAACTCTTTGATGCAAAACACAACCCATGGAAAGTTTTCAGTGAAAAATATTCTGTGGTTTGCCGGTAGCAGATTTAGGTTTATTTTTTGGGCTGATGACGAAGGGTGTTACGTCGGTATTCACGAAGTTTAACGCGATCAAAGAATATAAAAATAGAAATCCTGATAGCTGGCACAATTATTAAAAACACTTTATTTCCTATAACAACCATTGGATTTCAGTTTCAGAGTGATTATGGTCGTGTTTTTTTAGTCAATGTGAGGCACTGTCTGTCGGGTGACGTTTTGAAGTCCCTGTTTTCCTTGAATCTTTACCTTTCAAACCATTTATTCCCTCTCGTACAAGCAGTAGCGCGAAAAAATGCATATAAACTATCTATTTGACCATTTGTGTTATTACACACCTGCAAAAGAAATATGTAGGTTCATTACTTAATGGTGTAAATATCATTTTTAAAATGTAACCGTTGCCCATTTAACGTTTAGAGACTTAGTCATATGATAGCCTGCAGTGATGGAATGTATTTGAATGATCATGTTTTTATAGACAGTGAATCATAGGAATCTGGGAAAAGTCTTTTTTTTCCTGGAAGTCTGAACAGAGCATTTTCTAGTGTCTGATGGCTGGTCATTTTCTCCACAGGATGTGGACTTGGATTACCTTGCAAGGGTGGCACATGGCTTCAGTGGTGCTGACCTGACAGAGATCTGTCAGCGTGCCTGCAAACTAGCCATCCGACAGTCCATCGAGGCAGAAATCCGCATGGAGAAGCAGCGTGCTCAAAATCCAGAGGCGGATATGGTATGTAGCTCCATTTGCTGGCTGCAATAGCCCCACATTGTCAGTCATATTTTTCTTTACTTTTTTCCCCCCATAGTGCACAGCAGTTGAGTTGGAAGCACACACATTGCCAGAAGCTTTAAAATAAAAATTCCATTTACACTGCTGGATGCTGTTAGTTGTGAATAGCCAGGGAACCAAGGCACAGGTTGATGTGAGTGTGCCCACTCCCTCCTTACCCCATCCCAGCTTTTTCACTAGCTGTGATGGCAGTATCCGGAGTGACATCAACTGCCCACCACAAGACTGAAGAAGTCTCTTCATCTTGTCTGGAGGGCAACAGGATTTTATGCATGATCGTGGCCTGAGCTTAGACCTGGTGAAAACTTAGCTGCTTTAGAGGTTGGAGAGAGGTGTGGTTGGGAAGGCTCCTGTTGGGATTTGGATGAATGCTTTTTGTGCTTGTATGCAATTAATAAATGCAAGTGATGTGTGTGTGCATCTCTCTTTTTAGCACATTGTGGCACTGGAATTCTGTGGTGGGATCTCACTCAATTTTTTATTTTAACAGGAGGTGGAAGAGTATGACCCAGTCCCAGAAATCACCAGGAACCACTTTGAAGAGGCTATGAAATTTGCCCGACGCTCAGTCAGTGACAATGACATCCGCAAATACGAAATGTTTGCACAGACTCTACAGCAAAGCCGTGGATTTGGCGCAAGTTTCAGGTGAGTTGAGCTTTTAGTTTTGCATCATATTGCATTGAGATCACACTTTTGAATTGAAGGAGTAAAGAACAGAAGTAGTATGTCGCTTGAAAAGTTGAACGGGAGTGATAGCCATGTCCACTTCAATGATATGCATTAAACAAATGAACTAAACCACTTGACACCCTAGGTGGCATTGTATCAAGGAAAGCTACTCTGAAGCTGGAGTTTTCTTTAGTAGTGGTAACAAGGCAATGCTGCCCTGCAGCTAGGATGGGACATAGTAAGGGATGAAGTTAAACTCCAATTTTCATGTCTAACTAGCAAGCTTTAAGGATAGACGCGGGTCAACAAAACAGTCAAAATATCAAATTTTGGCTAGTTAGAGATTTTGGTATTGTCAGCTCATGTGAATGCTGCTTTTCACATTAAGACCCCTGAGTTGGCTTAGAAGCTTATAAAAACCACTAAAATACAGACTACTGCACAGCCACCCTTCAAGAATTTACTTCGTTGCAGCTAAAAATAGTCATTTCTTGAGAAAAATTGCCGTGTTTCACCGCACTCTGCATGATCTCCGCCATATTTGTTTACAGCATGTAAGGTATTAAAAAGCGAGATCTCGCGCCTTGCAGGCTGATGCAATTGCGTTCCAAAAATAGAAAAAAGGCCGCTACACTGTTCAATATTCATCATGATGCACTCACCTGGGGTGTCTAACCAATCATCGATCTTGTCATGCTTTTCTGACAGAATCCCCGTCTGCAATTGGATAAATTTGGTCACGTGACTGCCTATTTCGCACCTTGCCATCTGCTTGCTCTGTGTGCCTTGCAGTCGGCTCGTTGCTCTTTTCAAGCATTCATCAAGTGGAATATCATTCCGATAGCAAATGTGAATATGCCAAGGGTGCGGTGGCATACTGTACATACATTCAGGGGCTCCAAGACACCGGTCAAATGAAACTCGTGGTCGAAAGGAAACATTGCAAGTATGCAACTGCAAGCTGAAAACACTGACCTAGATTCATCTGCAGCAGCTGACTCTGGATTGTCAGCACCCAGCACATGGACAAGATGGCCAATACAAGAAAGAAGCTGTAAAAGATGAGAAGGGAAGAAGAGAGGAAGAAAGCTGAGGGTTCTAAATATGGTTTGGGTGCAGTCTGATATTACAGTTCTCTCCTGTGAATGATGAACAATGTGTGCTAACAGTTTGCTATGTTTAATTCAGATTATGGTACCATGTTAACTTAAACTTTTTGTCTTTTGTGCATTTTAAGTGCTGTAACAATTTTGATCCAATGTGTCACCGTCAGTGAAAATATCTTCAAATTACAAATTGTATCATGTATCTCCTTATATTTTCTGTATCATGTTTACTACACATGCATGTTGGTGTTCTGCTTCCTCCATGTTTGACTCCTCTTTTCTCTATCTTTTCTTTTACTCTGTATGTATGTGTGCTGTCTGTTTGCATACTGGTCACTAAGCTAAGTGTGTGGCATTTCAGGTTTCCTGGTGGACCACCCAACCAGGCTCAGCCTCAGGGTGGCAACCAGGGTGGAAACTTTGCTGGTGACGACGGGGACGACGATCTCTACAGCTAGACCCATCCTTCCTTGGCTTGTCACAGGAGCTGGCGTTGCTTGCCAGGCACTCGTGTTTCTTATCCTGCATACAGTGGCAATTTCTCTCCATCCCTGGCTAGGTTGACTGCCTGCACAGAGGGCAACAGAGGCCATCTGCTCCACGCTTGTGGCAATGTTGTTTTTAAGGGTTTCTGTAACTAGTGTCTTGTTCTAGCAGAGATAAGTTGCTGTGTCCAGTTGCAAAGATCCTTCAGCATGCCCTTGACATTGAGCTATGTCCACTTTTAGTGTCAGGAAACTGGATTTATGGTAATGTATTGAATATGTATATTGTATTTTGGTTATATTGCTTTTTTTCCCTTTGTCTGTTCACATCTCATCCCCATCATCATTGGAAGATTTCTAGTGTCATAGGTTGATAATCGTCCCATACAAAATTGACTTGATCATCATCACAGCCTCGCTGCAAGGTGAGTGGGTTACGTAGCAATTTATTTTGATGAATTTCTAATGCATGTGCAGGCTGCTCACTGATGACATTCTGTACACTGGAGGCAGTCCAGTGTGTTTCGCATTTTTTCGTCAGTTCTTGTACAAGTGGTCATGGTTGGCTGAGGTGTGGAGTCCAGGCAGAAGAAAGCACAGGGAATGAATGTTGGGTAGGAATGGGAATCCTGGCATTGGTCTTGGAGTGAACTACCCCTTCCCAGACCAGCATCCACATGGAAATGAAACATTTACGTCAATAAACTATGATACCTGTTTATGCACTTGTTGTGTTGTAGATCTATGTGAAGAGTTAATTGTGTTTGAATGGGTATGATGCTGTACTCTGCCTGGATAGCATGACTGATGGTGATGATGACTGGAAAGCTGTCCATCCCCAGAGAGACAAATTATAGACAACTCATAATGCTGCTTTCTTGCAGTCGAGAGAATATGTACATAATGCTGTCAGTGAGAGGATTGGCTCTGCCACACAGTTCCATCTGAGGTCATGCACTCCCAGCAAGAGGTCCTATTGGACTGAAGGCTTTCATTAGCTGGCCCTGCTATGTGGAACTCCTTCATATTCCTTGAAAGTGCACTTCTCCCAGCAACTTCAGGAGAAAACTGAAGATTTATGATACATATTTGAACAAGCATTTTAGTCATGTTTTCACCTGTGTGCTATGAGGTATCTTTTAGAAATAGCATACAATGAGCAGTTATGTTGCATGAGAGGCATTTTGGTAATGACAATAAGTGCTGTAATGCTTTATGTTGTCCTCGCAATAGTTTGATTAATCTAAAATGCAGATGTACACCCTGAGTTGGTATGCACAGTGAATGTCGGCTTTACTTCTGGTCAAATTGACTCCCTGGAACTGAACCAGCAGTAATTCTAGAACCAGTGGTCTAAAGGCTTTGCTTTTCATGAGCCTGGACAAGCCTCTGGCTAGTTGCCCAGCAGCCTATTTTAAGACTGACCAGGGATTCCCTTCACCTATGTGATATGAAATGGGGGCAAGAATTCAGCCATGCAGCCAGATGTGATTTTTGAACTGAGAGAACTGAATTGAACTGAATAAACATTCTTTTACCAGCCATACAGCCAGATGTGATTTTTGAACTCTGAGAGAATCAAATGAACACGTTAGTGGTGGGGCATGGGGACAAGGTCAGATCATTCAGATCCAACTTTGCATTCAAACCAGCCTGAAAGATCAAACCCAACCCACATGCCTTATCCACTCCCTTAGACATCACTGCTCATATCTACCAATGAAGCAAATCTGCATCACATGCCTTATCCAGCCCCAAGACAACACCGCTCATATCTACCAATGAAGCAAATCTGCATCACATGCCTTATCCACTCCCAAGACACCGCTCATATCTACCAATGAAGCAAGATATATCTGCACCTATTGCCTTATCCACCCCAAGACAACACCGCTCATATCTACCAATAAAGCAAGATATATCTGCACCTCATGCCTTATCCACCCCCAAGACAACACCGCTCATATCTACCAATGAAGCAAGATAAATCTGTACCAAAAACCTCATCCACCCCCTGAGATATTGCTGCTCATGTCTACTAATGAAACAAGATGAATCTGCACCAAATGACTTATCCAGCCCCAAGACACTGCACATTTCTACCAATGAAGCAAGATAAATCTGCACCTCATGCCTTATCCACCCCCAAGACAACACTGCTCATATCTACCAATGAGGCAAGATATATCTGCACCAAATGCCTTATCCACCCCAAGACTCGCCCTGTGGGTTCGGGGTAAGAATTGACCCACCCCTATCCGATTCGTAAGAGGTGAAACTAGGGACACCATGACTTGATTTGCGTTGCTTAATTGGGGGGGGGGGGGGGGCACACCTGGTTAAAATTCCAGGTGCCCATCTGCTGCCCAGAACTTGCATGACTTGCGTGCACAGTGGGGTGGGGGTTGTCTGCTTCCGCTACTGGTCTTGAGATGCATGGAGTGAGTTTTATGGCCTAACGGCCTTTATAGGCTATTGAAGGTAACTGATAAAGAAAAACATTAGAATTGGCTACAATAAAAAACATGCCAAGTCAGGATTTGAAAGATAAAAAGAAAGAAAAAATGTCCCGCGAAGCGGATTCGAACCACTGACCTAAGGATGACAGCATCACCACTACAGTCCTCCGCTCTACCAACTGAGCTATCACGGGAACCAGTTACGAGGAGAGAAAATAAATGTTATAACACCTTTTGTCATTTTATCTACGCCCTATAGAATGTTATTTGTGTTGTCTTACGATAATTAATAACATAACTATATCATGCATTATAATATATTAGTTACCGCAGTAGTAGGCCTACTTACCTATGGAACATTTCAATCTGCTACAGACTGGACGCAGCAGAGAGAAATTGTATTTTCATAAATCATCCTGTTCTTGACTGTATAAATTCAAATAGTTACTGAAATACTCAAATAGGCCTGACAATGTCCACGTGGTAATTTGGAGTTGCACCGCGACATTGCTCAGTCGTTGTATATATATATATATATATATATATATATATATATATATATATATATATATATATATATATATATACAAACCGCTGGACTAAAGCACCTGTGAAACTCATTCGTTTAACGTGAACAATAACAAGAATCGAACGTTAGAACAAAATTATAAATTTCTAAACGGTCTTGCAACAATCTCAAGACTCGTGCCTAGAGCTATTAACGTATTTGAAATAATTTTTCATGGGGAAGACGCATCCCCGTATCCTTATATTAGAGCGGGAAATGTGTGGTTATTTGACCATGTGCAAGACGAGTACCTCCGTGAGTTGTTCTCCGACCAAAGACCATGGTCTTTGCTCCGACGACAGATCTGACATATTAAGAGTTATCTCCCATTACTTGCGGGTTTGAGCTTTGAGCTTCCAGCGCATGAACACAGACGAAGAAACTTCATGCGAGGAGGCATCCTAATGCGATATGTTGAATATTGCTTCATTTATACGATGAGCTTTTATTTCTAACGTGGAAATTTTGTCCATAAAGTAAAATCACGAGCCGATAAACAGAAGGAAACCGATTTCTTCATCACCTCATAGGTCATATACTTTGACGTGTTTCCTAATACATGCAATAATATTAATAGGCCTAAACAAATACAGTCTAACCTAAGATCGTACCATACACGATCTTTGATCTAACTATCTAGATAGTGTCTTTGTCCTAAATGATTAAATGGAATGCATAGTACGATCTAGATGCATGTGCAAAAGATAAAATTTCACCGAAAAGGATGAGACCTGGCCGAATTTCTCAAGAAAGCCAGCAGATCGAATGAAAATAAAAACCTGGAGAAGGGAGAACCCCATGAACATAAAAGCTGGAAGGAGAAGATGAAGTGCAATTTATCACACGGAAGCCACGCCAAACGGTTCAGATGGACGTGCTACTCACAGCTTCGAACAGGAGGCGACTACGCCCGGTGCTCTGCAAAGAAGAGAAACTGCTTAAAAACCTGCGCTAAATGTCGGAAAGATGTGAATGTTGCCTACGACAACTTCTATGCAGGTTTGTGAAACGCTTTAGATTCGTAATTACGAGATGTGCAGTGCTGCAGTTTTTCCCATTGTCCAGTCTTGGTTGAGCAGCTTATGAAACGCTATATATAGTGAAGCAACGAGACTGTGGGTACAACATACTGCACTAGCTGCTGTGTGCTCCACCCCACCCACCCCACCCTCCACCACGGATCCCAGCCTCAGTACAGGTTCAATTATCCTAAAAACGAAACGAAATAAAATGAAATAAAATAAAACAAAGTAACATCAAGCGAAACGAAAGGCGGAAATGGGACACCCTGGATAATGGACAGCCCACGAACGGATTCTAGGAGAGCGAATAATCTTCAAGCTGTTGTGTTTTGTCTGTGTCATTGTGTTAAAGAGCGTGCTTGAATGTGCAGTCAGGGATTGTACGGTTTGTGGTGTGACTCGGCAACACAGGCACATGCAACAAAAACTACGCTACAAACCTTGACCTCCAATAAACTAGTTCTAGAGTGCAGTCGGTTGATCACGTGATTAAAAAGGATGACATCAACCACTTTTACTATAGGGATACCATCCACACTAGCCAGAAAGTGTTGTATTATTTCAATTCTTTAAAAAGCGTATTGATTACAAGGTTGCCATGACTGACGAAGGAATGGCCATGGGTTAGTGCGAATAAAACACTTCGATACAAAGGGACACGAGGATCGCATGCATGAGAATCAAGTGTACGATGATTTCATGCCGAGCGGTAATTTGCGACGTCTCTACAGAAATGGCCCACGTATCCACAAGCTAAATTTCATCTCACCGCCTTCAGTTATATTTCAGTTATATCTACAGAAAAATATCTGCAAAATGTATAAAAACAGGTTGTCGCATGCCATGAAAACGCATGTCCATGTTGGCAGTAGGCCTAATACATCTTCACAATCGTCGGCTTAGGCTACTTGGCTTAGTCACACACGGAAACCAAAATTTCAACGTCTTTTTTCTCTTTCTTTTTTTCGAAGCATGAGACCAACGTAGATTTCAAATTGGTTAATCTGTTGCTGTTGCTGCTGTTGTTGTTGCTGTTGTTGTTGCATGAACGATCAAATTACGCGACGAGTTCATGTGGAGGTCAAGACTAAATATCTGGAACGTAATTAAGCACTTATTTCCTTTAGTATGAGCTGACGCATCAAAAGTCTTTGATTGCGCATCAGAAGAGGAAAATCTACCCTCTCCATGTAGCATCAGAAAAGTAGACTGTGCCGCTGAAATAACATGTTGATGGTGCGACGAGTCTCTATCCTCCTCACTCGTGGCAAGTTTTCTTGGAAGGACAGGAAAGTTTCCTTGTCTTCGGCAAGCTTTCCACCTCACGTATTGCAAGTCCCGCAACCCAGTATTTCTGTATTTGGCAAATCTGAGTGTGGCTACAAAAAAGTAGGCGACATGCTGGACGACATTCAAGGTCTGCTTACCCGTTAAGTCTATACATATAGAAATGGCCAGAATGTACTCCCTGGCCGTGTTCCGGTCAAAGTATAACGTTTTGCGCGTCCCATGTGGGTGGGTATGAATGCCACAGTTCTGTTATATGCGTTTTCTGGCCGTGAGTCCACTTACTCGCCGCAATGATGTAGCCATGAAACGACTGTGCATCTCAAGCAAGAACCTATCTGATAGACTTTCCTTACCGGGGGGGGGGGGGGGGGGGGGGGGGCAATGATCGGCAAAAGTCATAATTTTGGGGGGACTTGCGACCACCATATTGGCAATAGCAAGTGAAAACTTGCCAGACAACTTTCCACCTGTGAGGTCGCCCTTACTCAAAGCTCCAGTTCGTGGATAGAGCACTCGCCCACTGTCGCATGTGGCTTGAAAGGTAAAAGTGCTTTCTTTTATATTGCGATATTCCACTCATTGATGGATGCTCAAATCGTACACTTACACCCCCTGATCAACGAGCTACTCAATTTCTCACGCCACCGCCATCTCAACTCCATGGGGTGCATGCAACCACGCTGCGAATGAATGCGCCAGGTTAGCCTGCAGTTTTCTCATCTCAGTCCTCACAGATACCCGCTTTACTCCTGGGCGAGCAGAACAATGGGATTCAAGCATCTTGCTCAAGGATGCAACTCTATGATCCCCCCAACTTCGTACGCCGCACCCACAAGCCGCAAGAGAGCAGATGAAGCACGCTAGCCACTCGGATGGTGCAGCGGTCAAGGCTGAGCTGACCCTTGAGTATGGTCCTCGGGCAAGGGGTTTAAATCGAAACGCCTCACCCCATCCAGGAGTAAAACAGGGTACCTGTGAGGGCAGTGACGGCATCCTGTAGGGCGACCAACCAGCATCGAGATAGAACTCTCTAAAGCGAGTGGAACTGGAGCTGATGACTGATTGGGCGTCCGTCTGCATGTCACTGTGTTTGTCATCACGTGCCAGTAGAGGGTTAAGCAAGCAGACCAATGACAAAGGGGTCAAGTGCAAAGCAGTCTGAACCCAAATAAACATAACAAGTCGCTGAATTAAATTTCACGTCTACCTTCACCTTAGTTTCTGATGCAAAGACCGACCAACTTGTAATCTGCCCGTGGCTGTATGTCATCGGATTGTTCATGTACCCTGCGGCTCAGCCAGGCTTAAGGTCGTCCGTAAAATCTCAAATGTGAGCACAAACTGTGTACAAAGGACTTACGGCCTATGCGCCTTTGTAGCCTATGTAAGGTCATTGACCACGAGAGCTGGTTAGAGTAAGAGCAAGTCTTGGGTGCGTTTGTTAGGCAAGTGGCTAGCCTCGATGGCTAGTCGAGGGCGAACGAGATGCACCTACAGCTAATGAGCGAGAAACGTAGGCAAAGCCTAGCCCTCGAGATTCTCTTGAGATTCCTTGCCTAAGAAACGCGCTTCATGTCTCGATTTCCCAAGCCATTCGCCTTTGATGAATCGCGTAGGGAGACGCGGTGGCTCTATTCTCACCCCCGACCCACGGGGAGACGCGGTGGCTCTATTCTTACCCCCGACCCACAGGTAGACGCGGTGGCTCTATTCTTACCCCCGACCCACAGGGAGACGCGGTGGCTCTATTCTTACCCCCGACCCACAGGTAGACGCGGTGGCTCTATTCTTACCCCCGACCCACAGGGAGACGCGGTGGCTCTATTCTTACCCCGACCCACAGGGAGACGCGGTGGGTCTATTCTTACCCCCGACCCACAGGGAGACGCGGTGGGTCTATTCTTACCCCCGACCCACAGGGAGACGCGGTGGGTCTATTCTTACCCCCGACCCACAGGGAGACGCGGTGGGTCTATTCTTACCCCCGACCCACAGGGAGACGCGGTGGGTCTATTCTTACCCCCGACCCACAGGGAGACGCGGTGGGTCTATTCTTACCCCCGACCCACAGGGAGACGCGGTGGGTCTATTCTTACCCCCGACCCACAGAGAGACGCGGTGGGTCTATTCTTACCCCCGACCCACAGGGAGACGCGGTGGGTCTATTCTTACCCCCGACCCACAGGGAGACGCGGTGGGTCTATTCTTACCCCCGACCCACAGGGAGACGCGGTGGGTCTATTCTTACCCCCGACCCACAGAGAGACGCGGTGGCTCTATTCTTACCCCCGACCCACAGGAGACGCGGTGGCTCTATTCTTACCCCCGACCCACAGGGAGACGCGGTGGCTCTATTCTTACCCCCGACCCACAGAGAGACGCGGTGGCTCTATTCTTACCCCCGACCCACAGGAAGACGCGGTGGCTCTATTCTTACCCCCGACCCACAGGGAGACGCGGTGGCTCTATTCTTACCCCCGAGTCACGGGGAGAGTCATGTACTAAGATTTATCATGCATGGATGACACATTTTCCACCTACATATACCGACTCCTTCGCAATCTCTCCCTGACAGCCTCGTGTGCACCAGTGCATGTAGTTATGTGCATTAAAAAAATATTTGAAACCACTAAACTCATACTTATCCCATGTTTATCTCGTATCTTCATTCCACGCACTTATTCCTGTCTTGCGATACCCCTATGGGATGGGGGTAAGAATAGACCCACTGCGTCTCCCTACATGATTTGAAAAAGGCAAATAACGGGGGAAATTGAAACTTACTTGCTCTCTGTCTAACCAGCGCGGGTGATTGTGTAGTCATTGTTTTTAGTAGCCTACAAAGACTAATAAGCTGTAACAAATTAATTCATCCATTATTCCATTCATTCATTCCGTCCTCAGTTTTCTTCCTTTTAAGAGCGTTTTATTTCTCGACGTTTGGATTTTGAGCAAGACAGGAATGACATCCATGACTGCCCGTCGCCCTTCCCATCCCTCCTTCACCTTCCCTCCACCACTCCACCACCACCACCCCCATCCTCCTCTACTCTCCCCCCAAACGCCCCCCCCCCCCCCTCCCTGCTCCTCACTCCACCCCCCACCCCCTCCTATCTTTACCCCCATTTTCTGTGCGTCTTCCCACTCGGCACAAATAACGAAGTTTGCTCACTGCACCGAGGTCAGCAGCAGAGTGGGATGGAGTGAAAATAATGTCAGCATTGCAATCACACGTGGAGACTTGTCGCACTGGAAGGGTGAAAGGGGGACAACCCTGGAGGAAATATTCTCGCAAAGAATGCAGCTGAACTATTTTCCATGGATAACTTTTTTATTTCATGACTCTCTCAGCAATTCTTCACAAAAAGACGATTGTATCCATAAAATACGAACAAGAAAGGTCATGTTGCCCCATGGAAATTCCTGGACGCTTCAAGATTACCTCATTCTTTTTCCTAATCCTTTCGGATGGGGAAACCCTGTGAATGTTGACATGACTGCATCTAGACGACAATGGTGAACACGAACATATGAAGCGTATGATGTTTTGAGCACTTTAATACGACACAAACAGGCCCAGTTAGAAGTGCTGGTAGAAATTTCTTTTGAATTTTATCATTTCAGTGGTATATGCAAAACATTTACATAGAACACAAACGACGACGAAGACGACAACGTTGATGATACCAACCAAAGATTATAGGTTACACAAAGATAGCTCATAAGCTCAATGTTGTGAGGATCGAGACACGTTGCGCCCCAAGCGGCCAGGACAATGGGAGATGCCTATAGTCCGTTTCAACATTGCACTGTATTTAGTCACATGATTATAGGATTTAGTGGAGACAAGGGCAAAGATTTTTCCAAAGAATAGACCCTAAACAACAGCAACAGATGTGCGATGGACCTAATTCTAAAATTTCCGATAAAAACCGCTGGCGCTGAACCTCCAGGTTTTGGCATTTAAGAAAAGATTGGGTTCGAACCCGCAACCTCTCGAGAAAAGAGGGGGAAAACACACATAAAAACACAACAAAACCACAACCTCTCGAAAAAAGAGAAGAAAAAAAAAGTTTCAGCGCAGAATCAAACCTGGTCATGCATGACCAAGAGTCGAACGCTCTACCAGCTGAGCCATTAGAGAATTGCAATGACGGAGTGTTTGTAAAGCATGTAAATCCATTTCTAAGCTATCGGCCCAGGAACAATCAACCATATATTTTAAACATGATGGATAGGTTCAGGAAGCTCCTATTATGACATGCTTTGCTTTCCTTTGGCATGTCATAGACGCTGAATTAACACTCACACAGTCACACAGAGGAGGAAGTGTATTATAGATGTTCAACCCAGACATGTGCATTCGTACTCATTCAGTGATTCACGCACACACCGTGTGTGGTTACCGTGGTTACGTTGTGTTTTCTTCGCGTAGACACTGATCTATATCTAAATACGTGGAGTAGATAGAAAAAAATGGCTAGCAAGAAAAAAGAGAGAAAGGCAAGGGCAAAAAACTTCAGTGAAACCGAAATGAGTGTGTTGGTCCTGAAATGCGCCGCTTACATAAAATCTAAGCGCAAGAAGGACTTGCCTGACGACGTCATTCTTTCGGTTGCTGTGCCTTTGAATAATTCTGGGTTCGACTGATTTCTTTATGGATCTCGTCGGTGATGGCCAAGATTTCCTTTCGATGGAATCGAATCTTTCTGAACACCTCTTCATCATTAAATACTTCTAACGGGTGCCTTCGGTCTCGGAATACTCGGTTTTTCCTTAACAGATTGTCATGAATTCGTTTCTTAAGCACAATCGCTGCCATCTTGCCTCTCTCGATAACCCCGGTTTATCTATTTATCTTGCCGACTTCGGGAGAATAGTTTAACACTCTGCTTTGACGCGAGTTTAGGGCTAAATTGCCGTCATGAATAGGAGAATTTAAACCGAAGTCAAGATAAATCGGGGATAGGAGATAAATCGAGTGTTAAAAAGATAAATCGCCGTCGTGAATACGGGCCAAGAACAATAAAAATACAGCCAGAGAACTACCAGAATCGGCGATAGGCCCTGGACGCCTAAGCAAGCCGAAGAATTCTATTCTATTCTGTTCTATTCACCCTCCTTCAAAAATCTCCTCGCAAATGACGTCACGTTATTCGACGTCAAATGATGACGTCACAGATTTTGCAAAATGGAGTCTGTTGAATCGTTTTCATTGAAACACCAAAATGTAAAAAAGTCACTTTCTTTTCAAACCTCGATTCTGAAAATTTGATAATATTGAATGGGACCTAACTTCCAGTCAGTGTGCAAAATCTCAAGGAAATCCGTCCAGTAGTTTTTGAAATATAGGCCGTGGAGACGGGACAGACAGACAGACACACAGACAGATAAAGTCTGTAGGACCTCCAGTAAACCTGGAGGGATAACGTCATCAACTACCAAGGTTGAAGAACGAGTGACGTCACTATTTGACCGATTTGAAGAATAATAATTTTTAACACAGAGAGAACAGGGTCACCAAACGTTGCGATCACGTCGACCCGTGCACACGTGGTTCTGCGAGTGACCTGCATTTCGATTGTTAAAAAGTAGGAGCTTTCAATACCTTTTGATGCATTCAACATACAGCTTTGATAAATTAATGCTGTTCATGGTTTACATTTTCTTTGGATGGGGTTTCTAGTGTCCCCAAATTCAGCTTTTTCTGCGCGAAGCGAGACTATGTCCACCATTTTAAATGTGCAATGTTGAAACGGACTATAGGCTCACGGACATGCGCAGAAGCATCTCCCATTGTCCTGGCCGCTTGGGGCGCTGCAATTTTAGCTGCTTGTAACTTCAAAGAGCAAAAGCTCGGCATGAACTATCTTTGTGTAACCTATGATCTTTGTAGCAACCAAGACGACTGCCACGGCAACGACGAAATTTACGATAAAATCAAGGAGATCTGACAAGAATGTAATCGAAAAAAATGAAATGTCTGGCGTCATTGATGTAGTGATCCCAAACGGCCAGAACATCAAAACCAAGGAATTCGAGATCAAAAAGTTCCAAGACCTCTGACGGGAAATAGAGAAACGTTGGAATACAAAAGCACAGGTAGTACAGAAGTCATCCGTGCACTGGTTTACAGCACACCTGAGCTTTCAGCATTTCTCAAGGAAGTGCCAGGCAGGCTCGAACCAGCACTTCTCCTGACACTAAATACAGCTGTCCTACTCGGCCGTGCCCACACCCTCGAAAGATGATTGGTGATAGTGGAATTGTGCGGCCTATCAACCTATGCAAGGCCATTGACAATGCAAATTACTGGTGACGACTGAAAGTGCTAGCAAATGGTGAACGAACATACTCTGGACCTTTTTACTCATCAAAAGCTCATTACTCACAGTCAAGGCTCGGTTTCTCAATTCATCACCCATTGGGTCGGCGTAAGAATATATCCACCGCGTCCTCCGGTGTGAGTCGCGCGAGATCAAGTAGCAAAACATCACCGACCGTCATAAAAATCGTACTTGATGCTGCTGATGATGATGATGACGACGACGACGATGACAACGACGACGACGACGCTGTCAAACACCGACGGCTACGACGATAGTGATGATGACGATGATGATGATGAAGACGATGATGACGACGACGGTGATGGTGGTGGGGATGACGACGACGATGACGACGACGATGACGACGACGACGATGATGTCGGCGACCAAAACAACAACGACGAAGACAATGATGATGGTGATGACGACGACGACGACAACAGCAGTAAACAATGGGTATATGTGGTCATTTTCGTGGACTTCTTCCCTCGGTCGACTCAGAGCAGTGTTCAGTGACTCCGTGAGGAATGCTGCCAAGAAGCGCTACACCGCTCTCCCTTTCTGGGCAGGTCAACGCAATCAAAAGCTGAAAAAGTGTCATTCAATGAAAATCCAGAAATCTCGAAGCTGACAACTTCTCTCGTGCTCTCTGTCTTAAGAGCCAAGTCTGGGTTAGAATCTTTCAAAGCTATTAAAGGGCTTTCTTTGGGCGCGTTTCTTAGGCAAGAAATCTCGAGAGAATATCGATGGCTAGGCGTTGCCTACGTCGTCTCGCTCACAAGAAGGCACTCGCTGTGAAGGAGGTTGGCCGAGGTCGCTCGGAGGGTCCCTCGCTGTGTCTCCATGCAGAGGTCAGGATGAACCACAATGGCGGAGACCTTGCCATGAGGAGAGGGCGGGTGACAAGAAGTCAGCGCAAGGGCTCTGTTTGCTGTGGACATTGTCTGGCATCAAAGGAAGTAGCAAAGCATACCTGTTGACAGATGATATACCCAATATTAACCATGTTATTTGTTTCTGGACAACTACATCTGCACATTACTATAAAGTGTTTGTCACAATGTCTAACTGCACTTGACCCCATAGCTCCACTTTGCCATTTTGTATTGCAGAAGTAGATTAAAGATGGATTTGTGGTCCATTTGTGTCTGTGAATGTCAGGGCAATGTGTGTGTACTGGTACAGTAATTTGTTTTCCCTCAAATTAAATCTGTTCAAAAAGTCTTGAACAGAAATGTCAAGGAACCAGAAGCTGTTCCTTCTATATGTCACTTTTTTGTAACTGACTTACCTTCTCGCAGGATAGTTCTGGTAATATTTCAAATGTAGTACTTGTTCATAATGTCTGAAAAGTCATTGCTGAGAACACTGAGGTTAGAAAGCTACCATGTGTGTTGAAATAAAAGTGGAATATTGCAGACTAATGGGAATCTGCAAAGGAAGTGATTTTGTAGAGCTGAAGTTGTTATCCCATTTCTGACAGGTAAGTCTCAGAAGTAGCTCTACAGCATTTTAAAGGCAACTGTAAAGTACTGAACTCATCAGGCTAGTGAAAAATGTACACCTGATAAAACTAAAAACATCATTATTATTATGTGTTTGTTCTGATCAGTTGCTTGTTGTAACAGTTTCCTACAGCTACGGATGACTAACTACAATGGACTCGAACTGATTTGTTCTCTAAAGACATTTTGAACCAAGTTTTCTGCTTTAAAATAGAAAATCAGAACTCACCTGCAAAATTTACTTTCAGGATGCAAACTTTTCATTCTATGGTAAATCTTGTTGAAGGCATCTTCATTTTTGAACCTGTCACCTTTTTGTCTTGGGTCAAAGTTCAAGGACTGCAGTGTTGCCTTTGGTTTCTCTGCCTTGCCAACAACATTCCTGAAATTAAAAACATGCCAGATGACCTCTAATCAAAAGAATTTTTTTATGTGGCTCAGACTGTATGTCACACCATGGTTGTGGCATTCTATACACTATGGTGAACAGGATAACATTTGGTGTATGTTTATATCTTTTACACCATACGTATATGGTGTAAAAGAATTATGCAATCTGCAGCAATAAAAATGTATTGTATTGTATTGTATGGCCGGAGAGGAGTTCACCAGGGGGTCTTATGGTAATTAGCAGAGCAGCCATGATCATAGGTTACATAACTTCCGGTGCTATATGTTGGGCACTTGGGGTGTTTCGGGTCCGTGTTGAGGAGTGATGATCGCTAGATCGTGGCAAAAGAATGGCATTAAAGCACGCAATAAGTTTAATTAGATCAAAAACTATTCAAAAATAGTCATAATAGACTATTGTAACGTATAATTTCTGCACAAGACCTGCAGAAGATAAGTAAGCAAACTACACCGTACGTACCTAGCAGACGAACACGATCGAACCGTAGCCACTACGCCAGCAGACGATCGATCGAGCTAGTGTGATATAATGTTTCATGTAAAGCTCGAATAAGTGGCAGCAGATAACTGTTTCGTTCTGGCTTGAATTGACAATTTTGTTTCCCTGGTCTGGCGTGGACAGAAAATTCACGATCATCCAGTCGATGAGTGCACGATCAACTTGCCCGCATTCGGTGTAATGTAACGATTAAGTAAATTGATGACAAGAAAATGGCATTAAAGCACAAAATAAAGTTTCATGACAACCAAAATCACCGATTATATTAATAACTGACCATTTTTACACTTACAGCTATGTGCTCAAACCTTACAAGGCAAACAAAACACACTGCGGGGAGTGTCTCGGTCACGCATCAAAACTAAGTGCACGAGTGATAATTTCGCTTTGCTCTCATTTGTTTCATCTGCTCCGACATGGTATCAAAGACCCTCTACAATAAGATGATTCATCCGGCACTCGGCCTATATAAAACATGATGACGGAGCCGACCGAGACGCCCCAAGCGGAAAACGTGGCGCTCGAGTCAAGGAAGACAATCTTCCACATACCCACAACAGAAATCGTAATGAGAATTAATCACTTTTATATTATATTATATTATTATATTGCAAGTTTTTTAATTAAATATCGATAACTAAACAAAGGCTGGTGAAGAAAAATCCTTCTGTCTGTAAACACAGTATCTGTAGGCCTACTTTTGCTGGCCGAGCCGCTCGCTGTGATAGTAGCGAGATAGAAGGATTTACTGAGTACGGTCATGGCTCATGCCGTGTAATTTTATGTTTATTACTATAGAATTGCATAGATCTACTGTAGTAGGGAAACACAAACAGATATTGTAAGCAAAAAAATGCAGATTTCATGATTTCCGTATATGCTTGCGGTGAAAATAACTTGCCGTGTAAACAGCCTGCATGGTCACTTGATATACGGTCACGTGCAAATAGCCTGGGCACTAGATACACGGTCACGTGCAAATAGACAACCAAATTAAAAACTGTTCACAATAACAGGAAAACCACAATAACAGAGTTCACTATAAGTGGACTCCACTGTATCAACAAATTTAATAGAAAACTACATAACTAGTTTTCAACTTCAATAATGCTCATCTCCACAAAGCGAGTTGCCATGTGTCAACTGTCATGTTTGTAAAACCTACGTGCTTGCATTTTATTATGCTAGCTTTCCGGCATAGTGTTTGTAAGTTTTGTTTATCTTTATGACCTTTTTTTTCATTCCTGCTATGATCGGTTGCGTTTATTCATTGCGATGAAATGTTTTGGCCACTATTATTCACTATAATAAATTCCACATGCATCATTAATTTAATACTCATCAACATTTTCGCAAACAAAAATTGTATGAATTCAGTTGCCAAAACTCTTCAACTCTGATTCAGAATCACTCAATTGTGATCAAGCCTCAAGGCGATATTTATCATCTAACGTGAATCATTCATTATCAAGACTGCTGATTTGCTGAGGTGCTGACGTGACTAAATCAGCAGATTTTCGAAAACAAATATCGGCACACCTACAAAAGCAAAAGCCACAAGCTTCCTCCACCAGTTCAGCAGATTTAGATTACACTTCAAGTTCTGTATTTTATTGCGCTTAGCTCAAAACACATTTATATAATCATTACTTACCTCTCTTTATTTTTCCACGGAAAACGAAAAAACGACTTCTGTGGACACGCATAGCGCGAGTTAACACAGTTAATCGCACTGCAATGGTCACCT
This sequence comes from Theodoxus fluviatilis, assembly GCA_034096865.1. Classification (NCBI taxonomy): domain Eukaryota; kingdom Metazoa; phylum Mollusca; class Gastropoda; order Cycloneritida; family Neritidae; genus Theodoxus; species Theodoxus fluviatilis. The sequence continues at coordinate 3,132 of JAWQFJ010005969.1, read as the reverse complement.
CCTTGCCTTGATTTCTTCTTCGTGGTCGACATTTTTGACCGGCTAATCACGACTACGACTTCTGTGGACACGCATAGCGCGAGTTAACACAGTTATTCGCACTGCAATGGTCACCTCCTTGCCTTGATTTCTTCTTCGTGGTCGACACTTTTTACCGGCTAAGCACGGTTACCGCTTGGTGGCGCGCGTGATCCTAATTTCGCCGGAAGTGACCGGATGAATCATCTTATTGTAGAGGGTCTTTGATGGTATGCTGGCTATGCCAAGAAAGCAACATCTAAATCAGAGTTAGTTGATACATTTTTCTTTCTAAGGTGATGTCCGCGTTACGTTGACTCTCTCAAGCCCGATGCCCGTCGACGTTACCTCAACAAAATTGAGGTGATCGGTCTCGTGGTTTTTGTACTCAGTGGCCTTACACAGCCTACAAAGGCTGATAGGCCGTAAAACTCCATCCATCCATCCATCCATCCATCCATCCATCCATCCATTCATCCATACCTGCTGACGAAGGACCAACTTGATCCGGAATTGAGGAACATTCCGCCAACGAGTGCCATGGACATATTTAATTGTTGTACTCGGAACATCGGCGTACACGTTGGAAGAGTTCAAGAATTATAGGTCTTTGGAAGCCTATCGATTCTTCATAGCAGGATTCGTGGGAGATGTCTGCTGATTCTCGCCGGGTGTTTGTCTCGAAGGTCAGATCTATTCTGTAAATCTTTTTTTTCCATCCTCTTCGTCAAGCTTCGGTCACCCTGTGCACAATCGGGCCTTGATTGGTTTCTCTGATGGTATAAAGTAGTAGGAGCGTTTGACTCCTCTTTATTTGTCTTTTTGTTGGTTGTTAAAACAATCTTTCACGCAGCAAGAAGTCGGCATGGTTGAACGTCTCCCGTAGCACAGCTTAGCAGACAGCGCTCGCCTCCTACCAACATGGCTGAAAGCACGTGGCTCCTACAAATAACTCCGGAAGTGACGACAACGCGTCTCCGACCATTGTATGTTTGTGATGAAGCAGATTAAAATCTCTCTCTCTCTCTCTCTCTCTCTCTCTCTCTCTCTCTCTCTCTCTCTCTCTCTCTCTCTCTCTCTCTCTCTCTCTCTCTCTCTCTACACACACACACACTCACACACACACACGCACACACACACACACACACACACACACACACACACACACACACACACACACACACACACACACACTCACTCATTACCTACATATATAGAGTAATAACTCATTTTGGAGCCTATGAAAACTCAAATGCATGTGCATGCTTGCACACGCACACGCGCGCACACACGTACACAGAGAGAGAGAGAGAGAGAGAGAGAGAGAGAGAGAGAGAGAGAGAGAGAGAGAGAGAGAGAGAGAGAGAGAGAGAGAGAGAGAGAGTCGAATCAGTAACATGATTTTGGAAACAGCATGCTACTTACCCAACTACACAGTCGCAGAAGGCCCCAGTTATCTCGCCGAAGCAATCAAATCCGACGTACACCTTGTAAAGGGTTCTCTTCATGGACGCGAGGACTTGGACCTTGATGATGGTTGACACAAGGTCACTCGTGACAGATCTGCAAACTTTCATTTTCTGCACGCGACCATCTCTGAAAAGCTTGTTCGCCTTAACTGTTTCTTCTTCTTGGCTTGATTGTCAGTGCGTTGGATTTGCGAAGTCCGGTGCACGAGATAATTAACCAGCCTCTTCTCTTCCATCTTTGGCATTAATCTTACAGACTTCGTCCACTCTCCGTCAATACTCCTATCGAACCACTCCTTGGTTAGCTGAGCTGATGTTGTGGTCATTTCTGTCAAATTCTTGCATTCATACAAGTGCTGATTCAGTGAAGTTCAATCGCTTTCGTTACCGCAATGCGCTTGTCACGTTAAAAATCCGAATCTAAAAATACATCCGAACAAGAGACATAAATAGATCTGGAAATCCCAAAGTAAGGGACGCAACTGTGTGTGACTGCTCCTTCATCCGACCAAGAGACATAAATAGATCTGCTGCTGTCCCGCTATCCCCCCACCCCCATCACGCCCCCCCCCCCATCCCGTCCCCCCCACCCCCTGTGCCGTCCCCCCCCCCCACCCCCTGTCTCTCTTCCTCCAAGCCCTTCTCTCGCGCTGCGAGTGTATTTGTGTGTTTGGTGAGTGTGCCTGGGCTGGCAAACTGAAACCGTCCTAAACATTTACTGCACCAATAGAATTATATACTACACACAGAGTGAAAAATTCAAAGGATTTACTTATTTGATGGGTGTGGAATTAAGGCTGTGTTTGCTGTAGGAGGAAGTGCAAATTATCGCAGAACTAGAGGACCACGCTGGCGTTGACCTCTTTGCAAAGTAAAACCGGCCGTTGCCAGTATCCGTTCTGCGACTCTGGACAGCATGAACTGAGAACTCCAGGCATACGCTGGGGTTGACCTATTTTCACAGTTCAGCCGGCCGTTACCAAGGGAAGTCTGTAGGTGCTGGCCATCTCCGGTTACACTCACAGATGGCCAGAGATCAACAAAATCGTCCTCACTATTAATAGATATCGGGAAAAGCGTCCATTGACCTGGGAAAACCCTCTGAAATCCAAATGTAGAAAGGCGCGAACCAACCGTCCAATGAGCATGGCGAAATTAGCTAGTGGCGCGAAAGTGACATCAGATCTATTCATATCGACCAATGACGGTATCTTGTTCGGATGTATTTTTAGATTCGGATTTTTAACGTGACACGCTCAGGCCTTATCCCCCTGCTTCCCTTGAGGGTAATTATAGAACAAAGCGCTTGGGCACGTTTGTTGGGCAAGTGGCTCGCCTTGATTGCTAGTCGAGGGCGAACGAGACGCACCTACGGCTAATGAGCGAGAAACATAGACAACGCCTAGCCCTCGAGATTCTCTCGAGATTCTACGCCTAAGAAACGCGCCCCTTGAATCTGATTGGTTGATGAGTGGCGCGAAGTTGAAATGTGAAATTGGTCTATTGGGTTGCTGCTGATAGACGACGGTGTCTGTAATGTGTTTCTCACTCATTCTAGTAAACTAGAGACTTCGCCTGCCGGCAATACTGACTCGGGTTCACAGCTTCTCACTGCCCGAGAATGGAAAAGTGAACGTTCAGTTCA
>JAWQFJ010005966.1:7500-20469 GCA_034096865.1 Theodoxus fluviatilis | reverse complement strand
GGGGGGACGTCTCCAGGGGGGTTGACAGCATGGGCCTTGCGGGCTTGCCTCTTCTTTTCTGCGGCAGTGATCCTGTTTGCCTCGCATGTCTTGGCACCTTTGTGGATGGAAGAGCGCCAGGTGGATCGGTCCATTGCAGCCCGTTCCCACGTGTCTGGATTGATGGCAAAAGCTTTCAGTGAAGCTTTCAGGGTGTCTTTGAAGCGCTTCTTTTGCCCACCGTGGGACCGCTGGCCATGCCGTAGCTCGCCATAGAAGAGTCTCTTTGGCAGTCTCTCGTCTGGCATCCGGACTACGTGCCCTGCCCAGCGAAGCTGTGACTGCATCAGGAGGGTGAAGATGCTGGGGAGACCTGCTTTGGTCAGTACCACTGTGTCTGGAATTTTGTCCTGCCATTTTATGCCAAGGATCTTCCTGAGGCTTGTTGTGTGAAAGTGGTTCAGTTTTCTAGCATGGCGTTGATAGACAGTCCACGTTTCACATGCATATAGCAGTGTGGGGAGCACCACTGCCCTGTATACTTTCAGCTTGGTCTGAGTGGTAATGCCTCTTCTGTTCCAGACATTTGGATATAACCTGCCAAAAGTGGAGCTGGCTCTGGCAATTCTAATGTTTACTTCGTCATCGATGGTAGCATTCTGAGACAGTGTGCTGCCTAGGTATGTGAAACGGTTCACTGTGTTTAGTCTCTGGCCGTTGACAGTGATGTTGGGCTCAACGTAGGGCTTTCCAGGCGCGGGCTGATGGAGGACTTCAGTCTTCTTTGTACTGATCGTCAGACCAAAGTTTGTGCAGGCGCTGGAGAACAGATTAACGTTTCGTTGCATGTCGGCTTCTGAGACAGCGTTGAGGGCACAGTCATCGGCAAACAGCAGATCCCTAATGATGTCTGTCATAACCTTGTTTTTTGCCTGGAGCCTCCGCAGGTTGAACAGTTTGCCGTCTGTGCGGTACCTCAGGTTGACACCAACGTCCTCGTCTCTGAAGGCCTCTGACAGCATGGCGGAAAACATTAGGCTAAACAGTGTTGGTGCCAGGACGCAGCCCTGCTTGACCCCGTTTGTGACTGGGAAAGGGTCAGATGACTCTCCGCTGTCCTGGACTCTGGCCTGCATGCCCTCGTGGAATTGTTGCACCAAGACGATGAATTTCCTTGGGCAACCGTACTTGGCCATGATCTTCCACAGGCCCTCTCTACTAACGGTGTCAAACGCCTTGGTCAGGTCAACATAGGTGGAGAACAAGTCGGAGTTCTGCTCCTGACATTTCTCTTGCAGCTGCCTGGCAGCGAACACCATGTCGATGGTTCCTCGTTCTTTTCGGAATCCACACTGACTTTCAGGCAGGAGTCCTTGGTCAAGGTGGGCTGTGAGGCGGTTGAGCAGGATTCTGGCAAGGATCTTTCCTGCGATAGAAAGCAGTGATATGCCTCTATGGTTGTCACAAGCCTGTCTATTTCCTTTTCGCTTATAGAGATGTATAATGGAGGCATCTTTGAAATCCTGCGGAATCGTCTCTTGCTCCCACGTCAAGAGAAACAGCTGGTGGAGCCTTTCAGTCAGGGCTGTTCCCCCCTCCTTGTAGACCTCAGCTGGTATGGCATCTGAACCAGGTGCTTTGCCACTGGAGAGAAGACAAATTGCTTTCTGGGTCTCAAGCAAGGATGGGGGGTCATCCAGTGCTTCGTTGGTGGGCACTTGTGGGAGACGATTGATGGCTTCTTCGTTGATTGTCGAAGGGCGATTTAGGATGTTGTCGAAATGTTCGGCCCACCTCTCCAAGATCTTCTCTTTGTCTGTGATGAGTATGTTACCGTCTGCGCTGAGGAGGGGGTTTGATCCTGAGGACGTGGGGCCATACACTTCTTTCAAGGCGTTGTAGAAGTTCTTATAGTCATGCCTGTCTGCATATCCTTGGATCTCGTCGGCTTTGTTGCTGAGCCAATTGTCCTGCATCTGACGGAGCTTTTGCTGTACAGTTCTGCGTATGTTACAGAACGCATCTCTCCTTGCCGTGGACTTGGGGTAATTGAGGCAAGCTTGGTGGAGGTGGTGTTTCTCATCCAGTAACTGCTTGATGTCTTCGCAGTTCTCATCAAACCAGTCCTTGTGTTTCCTGGTCTGGGGCCCCAGGGTCTCTGTAGCTGTGGTGTAAATCAGCTCTCTGAGTGATGCCCAATTTGCCTCTACATTCTGGTTGTCCGGAGAGGTGGATTTCAAGCGCTCTTCCAGAGCGTCCGCAAAGGACTGCTTGCAGCTGGCGTTCCTCAGCTTGGCAACATTCAGCCGTTTGGGGGCCTTTTCCCCTTGAGGGCGTCGTTTAGGCTGAATGCGGATGTTGATCTTGGAGATAATGAGGCGGTGGTCTGTCCAGCATTCAGCGCCGCACATGGACTTGGTCACTCGTACATCCTGCCTGTCCCTCTTCCTCACGATGACGTAGTCAATAAGATGCCAGTGCTTTGAGCGGGGGTGCATCCATGATGTCCGGTTACGGGTAGGTAGGCGGAAGATCGTGTTGGTGATTAGCAGTTCATGCTCAGCGCAGGTCTGGAGCAAGAGAAGACCGTTGCTGTTGCAGTGGCCCACTCCGTGATGTCCAAGGACTCCTTCCCAGGCAACGTTGTCCTTGCCAACTCTTGCGTTGAAGTCACCTAGCAAGATGAGTTTGTCCGCCTTTGGAACATCGACAATGACAGTGTGAAGATCTTTGTAAAACTTTGCCTTCACTTCATCTGGGTTGGTCATGGTTGGGGCGTAGGCACTGATGATGGTGAGATGCTTCCTTCCAGCCATCAGTGGGAGTTTTAGGGTCATGAGCCTGTCGTTCACTCCCTTGGGAAGTCCAGCCAACTTACTGACAAGAGTTGTCCTAACTGCAAAGCCAACGCCAGCTTCACGCCGCTCCTCGCTAGGTCTGCCACTCCAGAAGAATGTGTAACCAGAGCCTCTTTCGCAGAGCTCTCCTTCTCCCGCGAACCTGGTCTCGCTCAGGGCTGCGATGTCGATGCCGTATCTGGCGAGTTCTTTACCAATCAGGGCTGTTCTCCTCTGTGGTCTATCTGCATCGTCTCTGTCCAGGAGTGTGCGCACATTCCATGCGCCCAATTTGAGAGGAACTATCCTCGTTTTCTTCTTTTTGTCTTTTGTGATTCGACCGCTGGTATAGGGTCCCCTCCAGCCGCGGTGAGCTGGCTAGGGAAGGCTGGAGCAGGCAATGTTTAGGGCACCTTTTCTAGCCCCTTCCTCTTGCCATGGAGGTGAGCAGTGCATTCCTGAAGAGGGCTGCTCAGTCGCCCAGGGGGCTGCCGGACTCCACCGCTGCTCCGTGTCAGCGAAGAACGACCCAATGCCCTGGGCCGCCTGTGTGCAGGGTTACGGCTACGGCTCCCAGTGTACCCACACCTGCCGCTTCGTCGCTTGCCTGTCGCCACAGGACTTGTCGGTGAATGATGGGATGGGATGGATGACAAAAGTGACTTGCGCGATGATTTGGATTTAAGTGAGAAAGAGTTGCGCAGTTCGTCGACCTCACTCTCTCGCCCGAGACCATCTTGATCCAGTGGCAGGACAGAGTCGAGACGGCTGGAGACAGAAACGGGTGCAGTGGATGGCCATGATGTCCTATGTGTCTTGTCATGCCCTTAGCGCTCCACAACGCTTTGCTGGGAATCGCCTTCTTGACCGTTGACCATCTAGTGGTTCCTCCGCTCAGTCCGCCGAATCCAGTCTTCACGTGCTTAGGTAGACATACCTAGATCACCGAGGGTTCGAGACCCGTCGGCTACCCTCACCAGGTTTAGCCAGCCAGTCGAAGCTGTTGCCCGGGGTGTGGCCACTGCGCACGCTACAGTTTCTTGATATTGATGCACACGAAGCAGCCTCAGTTGTGTGCAGTAGCTCCACGCCGAGTCTGCAGGAGCCAGACTGTCCAGGAGGTGGGTCACAGAGTGGGCGCTGAACCCTCTGCATTCTGCATGCTTCCATATGGCGCAGCCTACAGTTCCAATGCTCTTCGCCACGCGGCAAACTGCACGTCCTGCATGCTTCCATATGGCGCAGCCTACAGTTCCAATGCTCTTCGCCACGCGGCAAACTGCACGAGCGCGCCTCAATTGTGCTTCGTCCGCTTCTTTTCATGCGCCATGCAATCTGCTCTCCACGCTTGCATCGTCCTCTGCCTCCTGCCGTGTTTCTCGGCTCCAGTTTCACCACGGAGCTCGGGGAGGGAAGGCCCGTTGCAAAGACAGACTGTTTGGCCACCCCCTCGCTGTGGCGGGACATGCTCTAGCAAGAACCAGACAGCGTTTGTATCTGTGTCTGCACTGGGTACTAGACTACTATAAACTACATCCCAGACCACTAGCCAGGTGGAGCTAGCCATCCAACTCCACTACTGCTTCATCCTTATTACAGCTGAAATGGTCGTTGTCCGGAACATTTCCGGACACTGTACCTGAGGTACTCTGTCCGATCGCACAGAGTACCTCAGGTACTTTGTCCGATCGCACAGAGTACCTCAGTTTGAAATCTCGTTCTTACAGTCACGTGACATACCGATGGCCTTGTGATGGTGCCAAAATACGAAAATCGAGTTTATTCATGAAAATGACGATTTTGGTCAATTGGGAGGGTTGGAGCTAGCCTTAATGCAACCACATACCTTCCACACAGGCACCAACCACACCACACGCCCTTAATGCAACCACATACCTTCCACACAGGCACCAATCCCCCCACACGCCCTTAGGCAATTTCCACTGCCGTCGCAAAACAAAGTCTCTGTGATGAGCTGTTTGCCGCGCTGACGCTGGGGCCGATCGGCGATTACAGTGAACGTGTCCGATAGAAACCCATTCTTCCCTTTCAGCACTGTAACCTGCGGGTCCTTCGTGCGTCCTTTACGGATCATGCATGCCTCCCTGAAGGCCGGCAATCTATTCAAATAATTCCACAAATCTTCTCCCATTGGGACGGCGACCGCCATTTTGAAAGTTTTCGAAACTGCCGGTTGTTGGCAGTCTCGTTCTCGTTCAAATGCCGAGATTTCAAACTGAGGTACTCTGTGCGATCGGACAAAGTACCTGAGGAACCCTGCGTTCCGTTGCACTCTATGCTAAGATCCGGCCGCGTTAATGTATCTGCGTTTTGTGACAAACGTCTTGCACGGGCTGAAATGGTCGTTATCGGCAACATTTCCGGACACGGTACCTGAGGTACTCTGTCCTATCCAGTTTGAAATCTCGGCATTTGAACTAGAACGAGACCGCAGCCGCCACTCTGCCTGACTTGACTTCGCACGCCCGGGGAGTTATGCTAAGATCCGGCAGCGTTAATAAATCTGCATTTTGTGACAAACGTCTTGCTCGGCGGTACTGTACTCCATGCACCTTAACGGTCCGCGTGATTCGGGTGTAATCTTAAGCTAAACGACGTTTATTGGCGCTGCTGAAATGGTCGAAGTCGGAAACATTCGGAACGTCGTTTAGCTTAAGATTACACTCGAATCACGCTGACCGTTAAGGTGCATGGAGTACAGTACCGCCGAGCAAGACGTTTGTCACAAAACGCAGATACATTAACGCAGCCGGATCTTAGCATAACCAATTTTTGGCATAACTCCCCGGGCGTGCGAAGTCAGTCAGGCGGAGTGGCGGCTGCGGTCTGAGCTGAGCGCTATCATATCGGTATGTCACGTGACTGTAAGGACGAGATTTCGGACAGAGTACCTCAGGTACTTTGTCCGATCGGACAGAGTACCTCAGGTACAGTGTCCGGAAATGTTGCCGATAACGACCATTTCAGCTAAGTACGTACGGTGCACTCCAGTTAACGCGACATCGCAGGGGGACCGGGGGGGGGGGGGGGGGTGGGGGGGGGGGGGGGGCGGGGGGGGCAGGAAGGAGCCGGATGGGAAGAGGTCGTGTTAACGGAGGTCAGCAGGAGATAATTTTCTCGACCTCCAACGTGTTAGTGGGATTACATTATGTATCAGGGGGTGATCTTTTGGAGGTGTCTCACCTGGGGGCTAGCGGGTTTCTCGACTGGCAGTGTGTCGGGCAGACCTGCCGTGGGGCGTGAGAGTGAGGTTTTGGTGTTGAGATTTTGCAATGTGCACGGATTTTTTTAAGAGCCGGCGATCCGCAGGATGTATATTTTATTGCGTGCGAGGTGAGTAGGGGCTCGCTACGTTGGATTCCCCTGGCTGCAGAGCGGTGTTTGCTCTCAGGTAAAAAATGGTGAGCAGAGATTAAGGAGAACTGTTTTAATGGGGTGTTGATATATTTTGGAGTGTACAGGTAGAGAGCAGAGACGGGCAGAAAGAGGCAGACGAGCAGAAGGACCGAGAGACGGAGGGAGACTGAGAGAGAGAGAGAGAGTGGAGAAGGTTGGTCGGCAAGAATTTGTTATTGTGTCGAGGGCTGACCTACGTGTTTTATGATTTTATGTAAGAAGGCTGACCAACGTTTTACTTGTGCTTTTCATTTTACCCGTTGGGGTTTGACTATGGGAAGAGTGGATGTAAATTTATAAGATTGGGTTATATAGGATGTCGTGTTTTGAGCCATATACAAATGTAACTGTTTTCCTTTTCTACCTCTGTTATGAACATCTTTATGATGAATATAAAGACTTGTAAGTAACCCGGGACCTGTTTTATTTCGTTTTTGTGGATCCCCGTAACAACAAGCCTTTCAATTTACTGGGAGTACAAGCCCTTCAATTTACTGGGAGTGCAAGCCCTTCAATTTACTGGGAGTACAAACCCTTCAATTTACTAGGAGTACAAGCCTTTCCATTCACTAAGAGTACAGGCCCTCAAATTCACTGGGAGTACAAGCCCTCCAATTCACTAGGAGTACAAGCCCTTCCATTCACTGGGAGTACAAGCCCTCCAATTCACTGGGAGTACAAGCCCTCCAATTCACTGGGAGTACAAGCCCTCCAATTCACTGGGAGTACAAGCCCTTCCATTCACTGGGAGTACAAGCCTTTCAATTCACTGGGAGTACAAGCCATTCCATTCACTGGGAGTACAAGCCCTTCCATTCACTGGGAGTACAAGCCATTCCATTCACTGGGAGTACAAGCCCTTCCATTCACTAGAAGTACAAGCCCTTCAATTCACTAGAAGTACAAGCCCTTCCATTCACTGGGAGTACAAGCCATTCCATTCACTGGGAGTACAAGCCCTGCCATTCACTAGAAGTACAAGCCCTTCAATTCACTAGAAGTACAAGCCCTTCCATTCACTGGGAGTACAAGCCCTTCCATTCACTGGGAGTACAAGCCCTTCCATTCACTGGGAGTACAAGCCCTTCCATTCACTGGGAGTACAAGCCCTCCAATTCACTGGGAGTACAAGCCCTTCCATTCACTAGGAGTACAAGCCCCATCGGCTACCCTCAGCTGGTTTAGCAACCAGTGGAAGCCGTCCCCCGTGCATGCTACAGCTACTTGGGGCCGCAGGGGACAGTTGAGTGCATAGTGGGGACCAAAGTGTCAGACACGACCCCACAAGGGCACGTGTTTACCATCAGAGTCGTCTCCCTAGACACCCCATACATCTCACGGGACGCATTATTCACCAGTAAGAGTTCACCCATCAATGAATTCTTCCATTCTTCTCATCCATCCATCCCATCCCATCCCATCCCATCCCATCCCATCCCTCCATCATCATCCTTTATAAATGTTTTAGTTTCAAACAGTATGTTGCAACATGACAGAATTACCTTCCTGTTTATTTTATTATGTAGGGGGAAATGAATAGGTGTGGTTACAGCAAACTTTGTTTGGGGGGTCGGAAGGTATGCCTGACTTTTTATCTTAAGGAGGCCATAAAATTGAGACTGCACACATCTGAATGTGGGTGCGTGCGTGTTTATGTGTGTAATGGGTCAGCTTTTGGCTTGGCGCACAAGTGCACTGTACCCGATAGTTTTTTTATTACGTTTTCCATCTTCAGAAGCATGATGTGTATGGTTTTCATGAGGTGTTCAACGCTGGTGAACAGAGTGATGTTCGCCAGTGAGTTCTTCGCATGAATGCTTTTCAAATTGTGTGCCACAGCTGGCTGTGCAGGAGAGCTCTCCGTCATGAGAGACGACATTCTGAACACAGAGATGTAATATCTCAGCCACGCTGAATGGAGAGACGATTGTAGGAGAGGCTTGGGTCGAGCATCAGTATACACGTACATGTTCCCTGTAGAGACTGGGTTCCCGCTGCCGGGAGGTGACGAGGACTCCAGAGGAGATAGACTATGAGGTTGTCGTCAGAGGCGGCTGTCCGTGTTGCCCAGTGTTGTGGGCTGGGGGGGGGGGGGGTCCCAGTCCCAGTCGACATGGCGTGTGGAACTTGCGGTGGGAAGAACTGGCCACGCAGGCTCGTGCGTGCGTGTGTGTGTGTGTGCGTGCGTGCGTGCGTGCGTGCGTGCGTGCGTGCGTGCGTGTGTGTGTGTGTGTGTGTGAGAGAGAGAGAGAGAGAGAGAGAGAGAGAGAGAGAGAGAGAGAGAGAGAGAGCCGGAGCCGGCTGTGCTAGGAAGACCAAGTGGGTGGTGATGACTGGCTAGGGAGAACTAAGTGGGTTGTGATCAGTATACGTGAATTTCATCTGTGTGAAAATGTCAATAGTAGTTGTTTTAGTGCCTTGATTTATTGTCTTGGAATTTTGTCATGCGCTTTTGTTGTTTGTGGGGAAAGAGTGCTTTTTGATTGGACTGATCGAGTGCGTGCGTGAGTGAAGAATGAGACTTCTGTTTTGCCTTAAGTGAACGAGTGTTGACCACAAAAAACAACCCCACGGAACTTTGTACTTTGTGTTTGCTTATACTGAAACGAGGTCCGTTACAACGTGTTAAGAAATGTCATGTATACAGTATATTCATATGAACATGCTGTAAATCGAAATTTCTCTATCGCTAAAAACGCATTAAAAAACACTTTAAATAGCGTTCATAGGGAAGATGGAACAGCACGCAATGTGTTGTTTTTTCTTCGATTTTTTTCTTTTTTCTTCTTCCCCAACCCCCTTCCCCACGATTGCAAACAGTTTAGTTTCGACAGGAAAAAAAAGAGTCGGTCGGGATACCGAAACCACTTTTTGGGGGACCTTAAGTAGGAATGTGTCTCCATACAGCGTTCCTGTGTTGCAGCTGTCTCCAGTAATGGAGTCTTATGAGATAGAACCTTTTCATCACTACATATATCGCTACGCGTTGCAAATGTCACATTGACATTAAAACACCCTCAGATCAGAAGTATGCTCTGACATTTGCAGTGGACTTAGTGCACAATTTATTCGATTATAATGGCAATGGTTTCGATAAGAGAATTTCCTGAGAAGTGTTGTGTTCAATTTTGCCGATTTCCTGAACCCAGCCTGCGCGCTTTATACAAAGAACTCAAAGCAGAAGTCAAACTCAAAGGTCAGTTTTGCTACGGAAAATTAACGAGGATGAAATGTGAGATGCTGGAAGAATGCAACGCACTAATGAACGTTTACAATCCCAAACCCACGTGATAATATTTTGCATGCTGATTTCCATCGTAGTGGTTATGCTGTGTTTATCCATGCTGGGACAGCAGCACTCCTCCCCAGAACGGCTGGCTATGTGAATGGGTACGTCTTGTCAACAAGAAGCTGCCTACAAGAACACCTTTAGATTTAGCAACACCACCATGCATTAGGGTTTCAGATTCGAACAGTATGTTGGAACATGACATGATTATCTTCCCCTCCTTTCTATTTTGTCTACAATATGATCAGCCCCCCCCCCCCCCCCCCCCCCCAGTGCTCTCCCCTCTTGCATGTGCTTGGTCAGCCCCTCAGCCTCAACTCGCTTGTTGGAATCCTGCTTTTACACAGGCGGAGATGGGCGAGCATGTTTTAGGGTTAGAGGACGTGCGAGGCGCAGTGCCGTGATGCTATCCCTGGGACGGGAAAAATGTGGGTTATTTAAATATTAGGGTCAAGAAATATTCAGCACAGATCTGGTTATGTGTGCGTAAGAATACCATACGGTTAGAGCCGTTCAATGCCCCCTCATCAGCTGGAACACCTGGCTGCTGGGCTTTCAGGGACAAACATAAACGCGCACTCTCAGGAAGGACAAGAATGGAGAAGAAAGTGTTCACTGCAATGAGGATAATGGATGAAAGAAAACCCGACTAGAAATTTAATTTACCTTGATACAGTGAAATATGAGAAAGATTAAATTGACAAGGAAATTCAACTTACTTGGGTTCAAAGGGGCATCATGATATGAACTCGGTAGATATCACATATAACCCTATGCAAATAAATAAATAAAATTTGCTTCTGTGTGTTGCCTGCCGACCTTACACAAATAAATGCTCATTTTTCACTTCACTGTACTGCCCGCTAAGCTTACGTAATTACATACAAAATTTTCACTTAAGTGTGTTGCCTGCTCACCCTATGCAAATAATGAATGCTTTTTCACATCAGTGCCAACTTGATGCATTGATTCCTCATTTTTCAACTCTATTGTGTTGCCTGCCAAGCCTATGCAAATAAATACAAAGTTTTAACTTCGGTGTGTTGCCTGATATTTTTGACTGCAAACTGTTGTCGACACAAGAGCTCCTCAACCGAGTCTCGACTTGCCTCATTTGCAAGGGAAGAACGTGCAACGGTTGAAACAAGTATTAGATAACTCAATTATTTTCATTTGTTCAAGTTTCGGCATCGATATTTCGCATTTTCCAATTTGTAATATTGTAATCACATGACAAAACTGTTTGACATAATCATGAGAATGCAATGATTCTACCTGTATATTAATGGCAAAACTACACAAGTACAACCCTGATTGCAGCTGAACATAAGACACCTTATAAAATGTCCTTTGTAATGTGTCAACCCACTGATCTATTCAGGTATCCCAATTAACATAACCTTTCTTAATGTTAACGAAAATATTTTATTCTGACAAAGGGCGATTCCAACGTAACTCCCTGACCATAACAGTTAACTTGCGTAGCCCAACAAGATCAGAGCGGACGAGGTGGGATCGAGCCAGCGCTTTAGCCCTAAATGAAGCAGGATACAGCCAGAGGAGGACTGCTCATAGAAATGGTGCATCCACGACAGTAAAGAGGTCAAGGGACAACTGCCAGTTGCAAAAGAAGAAAAGTACAGAAACTGAGTACTATCAATGACAGCCATGTACTCGTCAGAGCATCACTTTGCAATCTACGAGCTACATGTCTACAGCTGAAATGCCAATGGACCAAGCAGATTTCTCTAGGACAGTGAGGAGCAGGCTGCTAGAGAACAATCTTCGTGCATGCAAAGCAAGGAGGAAGCCACTTGTGACTGAACGTCAAAGGAAACAGAATGTAATTGCTCATAACCACAGAAACTGGACAATTGAAGACCGGTCTAAGTCTCGTTCACTGACGAGTCCAACATTAAGCTTTTCCCTACGCCAGGCTATGTCATGGTGCCCAGAAGGCCTGCATAATGTTATAAGCCTGCATTTTGGTCCCAGCAATGAAACACAAAGGCAGATCCATCATGGTTTGGATAGCAATGTCAGCCTCTGGTGTTGATGTCTTGCAGTTGTGTGGTGACCGCATGAACAATGTTGCACAGAGACGTTTGGGAATAAGCCATGCTCCTCTCCGTACGGTTTCTGTTTTCCACAGACCAGGAGTGGGTATTCCAGCAGGATAATGCGCCTTGTCACACTGCAAGAGCAGTCCATCAGTGGTTCAATGACCATCATATCCATGTCTTGCCATGGTCAGCTCAGTCACCTGTCATGAAGCCCATGGAAATTCGTGGTTCATCATTGCCAATGTTGTTCAAGAGCACAAGCTGAACAACAAGAAAGAATCGGAAGGTACTCTAAGGCAGAAGTGGGCTAAAGTAACTGCTGAATTCTACTCTTTTTTTCCATATAAAGTCGTCTTTAGTATGCTACCACATGAGAAGGGTTTTCTTAAAGGCAAAGGATGCTATACCAAGTACTGTAAGGTTTGCAGTAACGTCAGTGCATGGTTCAACTCACCTGAGATAGTCAGAATGTAGAAAATGTCATTTTCCTAATATTCAAGTCCATACTCCATTTCAAACTACCAATGTTCTAAAAGTAACAAACTTTCCAAACCTACTTGGCCATTTTAGCATTTTACAATGACTTACTTTAATATCACTTTCAAAATGACCTGCTAACTTCCAGACGGTTAAAAGTAAACGCAAATGTTTTTCACTTTAAATGCGTCACTGCTGATTGCACAAATTGCTTGATTTCTAGGCAGTGACTAATCAATTTCTTCCACGGCTGTATATCCATATCAAGTGGCAGATACTTTATAGGACGTCCCCGCAGTGCCCAGAATGTTCGGCAGCTCTGTGTCGTCTCTTACAGCTGTCTTCCGCACCCTTGTGTGACGTCCCACATGTTGCATTAACTCTTTCTCACGCTTCAGTAACACTGCGTGAGGCCCGCATATATTTTTCAATATTCTAAAGCGCGACATTCAACTAATTATCAGTATGGCAGAGATGCGCTATACAACCTCTAGTGAAATATGCGCATAGGCGTATAATGAGCTCTGTAGATAAATGAACGGCTGACTGAAGTTTTGCATAATACAGTGGACCCCACTTAGCACGACATCGAATAACACGACACTCCGGATGACTCGACCAGTTTATTCCGTCCCGGCCAACATTCTTCTTTGTCTATTTAGGAAAAACAAAACGGTTGAGACGACGGCACTTGCCAACCCGACTCCGCTTAAACTCGACCAAAAAATGACTGCGTACACAAGATTTTCCCGGCCACTCAGTCACACACAACACCATCCAGATCGAGCCGTTTTCTGTGGTTACAAAGGGAGAGAGGGAAGGGGGTGGGGGTGGAAGAGAGAAGCAGAGAATATGGATAAGAGCGGAACTTTAAAAGCGCCGCAAGATCAAAGGACAGCTGGCCTAG
>JAWQFJ010005961.1:22500-55000 GCA_034096865.1 Theodoxus fluviatilis | reverse complement strand
TTGCGACGACATTTCCTTCATTTGTCATTTTCACCTTTTCCATGTCATGCCTGAGCGCATGTGGACATGATGACATTCAAGCATTAAAGTTCCCCTCACAGCTGACGATGCATATTTGTATTAACTTATTCCATGTTAAAACTTCAGGCAGAGAAAATCATTGCTGAAGAGCAGGCAGGTTTCAGACCAGGTAGGAGCACCACCGAACAGATCTTCAACCTGAGAGTCATGTGTGAGAAACATCTACAACACCAACAAGATCTGTACCATGTCTTTATAGACTTTAAGAAAGTAGTTGACAGTCTGGCATGCTGCGCTGTGGGCCACAATGAGAAGCTACAACATCAGCTCCAAGATCATCAAAGTCGTCGAACATTTATATGACAGAGCGACCAGCGCAGTCCTGTTCAATGGTACCACAGGCGAATGGTTCAGGACAACGGTCGGAGTCAGACAGGGCTGTCTACTCTCCCCCACATTATTCAACCTCTTCCTCGAAAGGATAATGACTGATGCCCTAGCAGACCACGAAGGATCAATCAGCATATGTGCCAGAAAGATCACCAACTTACGTTTTGCTGATGACATTGATGGATTAGCAGGAAGTGAAGAGGAGCTGACTAGTATTGTTGAGCACCTGGACAAGACCTCACATGCAAATGGCATGGAGATCAGTGCCGAGAAGACCAAGGTGATGAAGAACAACCCTCGGGGCTTCAAAATTGAAATCAAAGTGAAGGGCCAAAAACTGGAAGCTGTGAATAACTTCAAATAACTGGGATCTATTGTGACTGATGAAGGGTCCAAACCAGAGATACTGTCCAGGATAGCACAAACAACAGCAGCATTGGCAAAGTTGAAGCCAATATGGCGTGACACAAATATCACTCTCGCGTCGAAGATCAGGCTCATACGCATGCTGGCCATTTCCGTATTCTTGTATGCATGCGCATCCTGGACACTCACATCTGAACTACAGAGACGGATACAAGCCCTGGAAATGAGATGCTACCGCAAGATTCTGAACATCTCATATAAAGACCATGTCACAAATGAGGAAGTCAGCAACAGGATCAGGAGAGCATTTGGACAGTACAAAGACCTGCCCTCAATCGTGAAAAGTAGAAAGCTGAAGTGGTACGGTCACGTGACATGAGACAATGGGCTGGCCAAGACCATCCTGCAAGGTACCGTACCAGGTGGGAGAAAGAGAGGCAGGCAGAGAAAGAGGTGGGAAGACATCAAAGAGTGGACAGGCTTGACCTTTGCTGACTCACAGCGAGTCACAGAGGATAGAGATTGATGGAGGAAGATTGTCCGAAAGTCATCAGTGGTGCCTCAACAACCCATCTCAGGGTTAAGAGACTGAACTGAACTGAACTGATTCCGTGTACGATATTAGTTTTGACATGTAGACGCTATGTTCTCTCCAGTCATGAACGACACAATATTCCACCTTGTTTAAAAAATATCTATTTGAACATATTTCCTCTTCCCAACAAGCAACGTCAGACGAACATCCTCAAGATAGCACGAAAACGCAATGTTTGGCAAATTCTCTATTTGACACATATTACATTAGGCAAATTCTCTGTTTGACGCCTACGTATATTATGTTAGGCAAGTTTTCTATATGACACCTATATTGGGTTTGGCAACTCTTTTTTTACACCTATATTGTGTTTGGCAAATTTTCTATTTTACATCTATATTATGTTTGGCCAATTTCTATTTGACACCTAATTTACGTTTGGCAAATTCCCTATTTGACACATATTACGATCGGCAATTCTCCGTTTGACGCCTACGTATTTTATGTTATGCAATTTTTCTATTAAACACCAAATTGCGTTTGGCAAATTCTATATTTGACATCTATATTACGTCTGGCAAATTTGTATTTGACAGCTATATTGCGTTCGGCATTTTTTTTACACCTATATTAGGTTTGGCAAATTCTCTATTAACCCCTAAATTACGTTTTGCAAATTCTCTGTTTGACATCTATTTCGAACAGCAGGAGAGGCTTGTTGGAAAGATCCCTCAGTCCTGACATGCGAGCTCTCTGAGCCACAGCTGCTGACAATGACGCCTTCGAGAGAAGCATGTCTGCGGAGGTGGCTGCAGGGTCGAGGAAGAGACGGCTCGGGTTTCAGGGAGCACCTGTGGCCTGGGGAGAGGACTCCGGCACAGCGGCCCTCGTGTGGGTTTGGGGGCCACAGGCGGCAAGTCAGGGAGCGTGGCGTCACCCTGGTGTTGCAGGTGGGCATGGCGGGGCAACCTGATTCCAAGGCGTCCCAGCCCCAATTCCGACATTGCCGTTGCTTCTCAGGCGCCTCGTGCAGCATGAACTGAATAAAGCGACTGGGATGTTCGCTCTGTAGAATTTTTCATAGCTGTGACCCAGCACATACTGGCAATAAAGGACTTGGACATTGGGTGCAGCTAAGTTTGAGTAAGCACCAGGCTTGTGTTTGTACTCTCGCCGACCCGACCCCCCCCCCTCCACTTCCCCCTTTCCTCTCCTCCGTTTCCTTTCTGATCGTCCCCGAACCTTACCACCACCATCAACCCTCCCATATTTCACTCTGTCCTAGAGCGTCCCCTATGGGGCTACTAATTGTTCATGAGAAGCGTACACTGCACGTCGTGGTGTCCGCATGCCTGCATAAAGGGCACTGCACAGTTTCTGCCCGTGTAACCGTGATGGGCTGTAGTGTTAGTCAGACGTACCTCTAGATCACCACAAGCTCGAGGATTTTGCAGAAGCTTGCATTGAAGGATATCGAAGCCACAAAAGAAGTTCTGCATGGATTGAAGAACAGTGACATTACTGTTCCGTCTGAAATCAGGTTCTGCGCAAACAAGGTACGCGGTAAGGTCTCCTACAGTTACACTTTATATAAGACGGAGCTAGTTATCTTGAAGTAGTTGTAGTGTATTTTGTGATAGCAAAGACAAATACGAATTGCACATATAGCAAGAATCAGAATGTAAGCTGTATTAGGTTTTTAGCGGTACGTGCTGGTTAATACACTGGTCTTCCCGAAATCTACTATGAGTGAAACAAGCATTGTAGTCTATCTTGCAATCACTGTAGAAGCCCGACACAAAAAGACAGGTTCTGCATTTATACCTCTCACAGGCGGAGCTTGTTTGAACCTAAGAGGGAAATCAGTCATTCTAAGGAAATCGTAACATCTGTCCGTGGCATCCGGAAACTGAAGTAGAAACAGCCAAAATTCAGCAAGGTGAGGATAAAGTAACCGCAATCAAACAGAAATCAATCGAACAGATTAACGATTGAATGAATGAGCAAAGAAGAGAACGAGCGAAACAAGAAAGGAATGGACGTTATAACGATAAAATGAATTGATCAACGAATTGATGGATTATTAAATGAATAAATGAACGAGAGAACGAATAAATCAGTGAACAAACGAATGAATGAATGAAAAATGAATGAATGAATGCTTCCGATTTTTTAAGTAAAGCAACAGAAAGTTTGAACAGAGTGCGTTAGAATTCGCGCAGTGTAGTCACGTGTTCAACAGCAGGTGGTCGAGCTAACCCATATGTTGTTTGTTTTTTATCACGTGACAGGACAACAGCACGTGACCAAGGTGAAGATCTACAGATGAGAATGTATTTCCAGCGTTCTGCAGAAGCGACAAGTGGGCGGTTAAGTTGTCTTTCTGCTGTGGGAGAGACATGAAATAATGCGAGGAAAGTTATTTTCCCTTGGTTTCGCATCCTGCAACAAGTAAACCGTTCATTGCATCAATCGGGAGAGGCAGGAAATGCGCACAGATCCAATTTGTATTTACGTTGTTGTTTGAATAAAGTCACGTGTACTGATTGATTTTTACGAGAGATTGGCGCTCAAGTTACAGTTCTAATTGGTTTATTCGAGTTTGGCTTCTGCCTCTTCGGCAACATCTGCCGCAGAGAAATTTCTTTTGCAAAAGGCCAAGTATGGGGAGTTCCATCTCCTATTGAAGGATAACCATTCTTCTCTCTCTCTCTCTCTCTCTCTCTCGATCACTTTCTCTTTCTCTCTCTCACTGTCTCTCTCTCGCTCACTTTCTCTCACTCTCTCTCTCTCGCATACTTTTTCTCTCACTCTCTCTCTCTCTCGTTTACTTTTTCTCTCTCTCACTCGCTCACTCACTCGCTCACTCTCTCTCTCTCTCTCATTTACATTTAAAGGTTCGTGGTTTATTATTTCAAACTTTTTATGCCTCTCTCTCCCTGCCCGTTATTTTTCTTTTCTCCGCCATTCTTGTATCTGGGCTATGTTTCTGTTCCCTACCTCTCCTCTCGCTCATTTTCCAAGCTTTCTCTTTTTACCCACTCCTATTCAATAGTTCTTTTGCATACATTTGCATCTTTACAAAACTCTGTGTGTGTGTGTGTGTGTGTGTGTGTGTGTGTGTGTGTGTGTGTGTGTGTGTGTGTGTGTGTGTGTGTGTTTCGTATCAACAATTCTGGTTATCGTTTTCTTTCAGCGTCTGTCTTTCTCATTTCTAGTAACAGTATTTCTTTCTGTGTTTCTGCTCATTTCGTCCCATTCACGCACACGTCCCTCACCCCTCCTTTTGTTTATACTTGTTTGTTCTTCATTTTGATCTCAGTTTCCACTTAATGATGTAATGTGATGAAGTACTGAGCTGTTTTTCCATAAGTTGCACCATTTTAGGATTTCTAAACTTGCGTCCGAAATTCGAAGATTTGCAGAATGTCTACAATATATTGTTAACTTTCCCTGTAATCCTACAATGATTTTTCACAGTGCTATGGACATTGACGAAATAATTGTATCAAGCTATGCACCAGTCAAAAGAGGTACTCTGGAATTTTGCGATACAATATACCTAAGTTAATTTGAATCGGTGAGTGTTTGTGCTTGTTTCATTTTCATTTCATAGATGAACAACGTCACAACTTCTGATTTAATACGTGACGCTGAGAAAGTGACTATTTGCCTCTTTGCTTCCATCTTGTCTTCGTCCTTCTGTCGTTCCGCCCCATATTCTCTCTCTCTCTCTCTCTCTCTCTCTCTCTCTCTCTCTCTCTCTCTCACTTTCTTCTCTCTCTCACTCTCTCTCTCTCTCTCTCTCTCTCTCTCTCTCTCTCTCTCTCTCTCTCTCTCTCTCTCTCTCTCTCTCTCTCTCTCTCTCCTTCCTTCCTTCCTTCCCACGCAAGCACGAGAATGAAAGTTTTTGCACCTGACCGGCCAAGAGGAGGTAACTCTATTTGCCCCGGGCGAATTTGCCTTCAGCCCAGACCCAAACAGCTCCGGATACCCCGGACGATTTTAAAATACAGTTTTTTCTCTTTTTTCCGCTTTTTGACCCTAGTCGTGTCAGAAATGGAAATTCGGTTGATGTCGTTGCTTTGTGTTGTTTTCTATCGTGTTCTCTTTGTGTCGACGTATGAAATAATGATGTTGAATTATGACTTTTCACATAAAAAACCAACAGTTCATTCCAATCAAAACCTATTTCACCCATTCCTGCAGCTAATGTGAAAAGCGTTCCTTTTACTGAATGCTGATGAGAAAGACATCTGGTGGAAAACAAATGAATTTGATATTCATGAATCAAATGGAGAATACACCGTCACTGGAAGCGGGTTGTAATGAGGGTGGTAATTGGAGAAAAGTCTTCATTCTAATTGTGTTGTCTTTACGCCTGATTAGGCCCCCATAAGGAGCCACCACGTCCGGATTTTTCCTTGGTTGAGCACTTTGTTTCCAGACACCTTGGCGCGGCACCCACAGACAAAGCATGGCGATCCCTTCCCAAATGCGGAGCGGGAAAAGTCACCCCCACCGTGGCTGTTGCACTGTGCAATATCCGCGCTCTATTCGTCTTGCTGTCATCCTTGGTAACGCGTCAATGAGCGCCTCAGGAAAATGACAGTCTGAGACTAGCGTCTTGTATGCGTCTTGACAGCTCTGAAGGCCAGTCGCCCGGCAGCCCTGCAGCCCAGAGTTTGAAATGCATCCTGCGACAAGGAGAGGAGGCGGTCGGTTTGAAGGGCTGGCCCCTGCTCTTTTATATGTCCCTCACGAGTTGCACGTGTACCTTCACGCCACTAACAAGCGTATGAATTTGAAATGAAATGTCGATCGATAGGTCCCGTGCTGCACATGCAAGTGGTGCGGTGCATGGACCAAGATAAAGAACTAACTTTTTGCAGATCTGCTGCACACTTCTCTACTTGAATCTTGGTTGAAAATGGAAAAGTTCGTCATTGAGCTATCTGAATAATGGTGTGGCATGACACACGTTTACCTATTCGAAATATTCTACTGATAAGTGGCGAGAGGTGAAGTTTAATGTACGCTGCAATGTTTCCAGAACTAAGAATGCTGCAGTATGTTTGTATTGTTTGATATATTAACTTGCATGATAAACCTTTTTAAAGCAGGTGTTTCTCCTTCTACTGTCTTTTAGGGAGCAGTCACAACCAAATCATCATTAACTCGTATGTCAATGTTTGAAAAAATTGGTTGATGAAAATAATTAGATAGCAGGAAAAGTTTCCTGGAAGTCGTTATTGTTTCTCGACTTTTGCTGTAGATTTAGTCCGATGGCAGTTGTGACAGCCTTGTGATCAAACATCTTCGGTGTCAGCTCTTATGCCCTTAAATTAAGAGTTGTTTTAGAAAAGGATGTCATAATGAGTGCGCAGATCCACACACAACATGTTAAAGGAATCGTGAACTTAAAGGAGAAAAACTCCTTTGTGTAAAATGGAATTTATACTGGGTATTCTGAGGGTGGCTCCCTTCACAGGAAATGTAAACTTTACCCCTGTTCATACCATGTATAGTCATGTGTTACTTTCAGCTGGAGCTGCTAGATGACTCTTAACAGTTCAGTAGCCAATCCTTAATAGTGCTCTGTTTCTCCGTCCTCCCACATTCGTTTTAAAGGTACGTGTATCGATTTTGCTTGAGTGGATAAATACTGTATATGAAGTATTCGTAACTTGAACACGAGACAAGGCAAACAGCTGTCGTGGGGAAAGCATTAAAAAACTAATCGCCGACAGTTAGTCTCGAGGAAGTTAGGATTGTATCGTCTGTGGGCGAGACGGAATAGGACATTTGTTTACGCCTGTTTGCTGTGGCATGTCTGCAGTACAACGTCAAACCAGGTCTGCCTCTCTGTCTGCACCGCTAGTCCTAAAATAAACGCGTAAAGGATTTTGTGAAAATTGCTTCACCAGATTAAGAGTCGTAAATACTGCTCCACACGAATGATAGTTTCCTATCTGCAGATGCCCTCCATGTCAGTTCAGCCCTTTTCGTTTTCGATGAGTTTTAAATGTGAACCTCAATCATGAAATGTAACGAACGTCATCGAGCCTCATTATCGGCCACACAGAGAGAGGGGTTAGGTATGTCAGTATTGACATTTTGAGCCTCGTGTCGTGATATCGGCCACACAGAGAGAGAGAGGTTAGGTATGTCAGTATTGACATTTTGAGCCTTGTGATATCGGCCACAGAGAGAGAGGTTAGGTATGTCAGTATTGACATTTTGAGTCTCGTGTCGTGATATCGGCCACAGAGAGAGAGAGAGAGGGGTTAGGTATGTCAGTATTGACATTTTGAGCCTCGTGTCGTGATATCGGCCACACAGAGTGAAAAGGGTTAGGTATGTCAGTATTGACATTTTGAGTCTCGTGTCGTGATATCGGCCACACAGAGTGAAAAGGGTTAGGTATGTCAGTATTGACATTTTGAGCCTCATTATCGGCCACACAGAGTGAAAAGGGTTAGGTATGTCAGTATTGACATTTTGATTCTCGTGATATCGGCCACAGAGAGAGAGAGGGATTAAGTATGTCAGTATTGACATTTTGAGCCTCGTGACATCGGCCACACAGAGTGAAAAGGGTTAGGTATGTCAGTATTAACATTTTGAGTCTCGTGACATCGGCCACACAGAGAGAGAGGGATTAAGTATGTCAGTATTGACATTTTGAGCCTTGTGACATCGGCCACACAGAGAGAGAGGGATTAAGTATGTCAGTATTGACATTTTGAGCCTCGTGATATCGGCCACACAGAGTGAAAAGGGTTAGGTATGTCAGTATTGACATTTTGAGTCTCGTGATATCGGCCACACAGAGTGAAAAGGGTTAGGTATGTCAGTATTGACATTTTGAGCCTCGTGATATCGGCCACAGAGAGAGAGAGAGGGGTTAGGTATGTCAGTATTGACATTTTGAGCCTCGTGACATCGGCCACACAGAGTGAGAGGGGTTAGGTATGTCAGTATTGACATTTTGAGCCTCGTGACATCGGCCACACAGAGAGAGAGGGGTTAGGTATGTCAGTATTGACATTTTGAGCCTCGTGACATCGGCCACACAGAGAGAGAGAGGTTAGGTATGTCAGTATTGACATTTTGAGCCTCGTGATATCGGCCACACAGTGAGAGGGGTTAGGTATTTCAGTATTGACATTTTGACAGAGTTTGGAACCTACATCACTTTGTTTATAGCACAACATCGTGCTTTTTAATATATTTCCTTCGGCAGCCGTCCAGCTGATCAGTCGACCCAAAATACCACATTCAAACCACCATGATAAGAACACTGCCTAAACTTTGAAAAACCCATCTTCTCAAAACGGCATACTGATGGATACCAGTCTTTAGCAGTTCATAACTTCGTCACAATTTTTCCTATTTCAAGCTGTTTGCATCGTTGGAAAGAAACATTTCTTCACTCCACGACCATATGTATATTTCATAATTTCCCGAAATTTACATCCGGCTCATCTTGTAGCGGATAGTCACAAAAATGTCAGAAAGTTATTATCTAAATGGCAGAACTGCTTGAAAACACGAGGAGGAGAAAACTGAAAATACATTATATGAAGCGTTGCATCCCTTCGTAGTACAAAGAGCTGTGCTATTCTCGTGCCGGTAATTGGTTACTGCTACAGGATGCAGAAGTCGCCATACAAAAGGTATGTGTCCGGTAGTTTGATACAATCGAAAGACATGAAAGACGCAAATTTGACCTCACTGAGAGGTGAGTAATCAACACGAAATGAGCACGGCGGGTCCGCCATTGCGAGTCCTCGGTCGCTTGAGTTAGCTGGAGAAAAAAAAAGCAGCCGATCGGGTTTGAAAGTTGCAAAGAAAAGATTTTCTGGGGAATACATGTTAAGCAGCAGAATTTCTCCCATAACAGGTAACAACACAACAGGTAACAACACAACAACCTAGCATGCATTCGTGATCATCACTAAATCAGGCAGAGATGAGAATAAATGTGCGGATACAACAAATGGTATTTATGTTACCGGAAACGCGAAGTCTAAAGGTTCAGTAAGGGACGGTAAGTAACTTACCCTACCCCACCCCACCCCACCCCACCCCACCCCACCCCACCCCACCCCACCCCACCCCACCCCACCCCACCCCACCCCACCCTCATCCCTATCCTACCCTCCACCTCACCCCACCCTCCACTCCACCCGCCACCCCATTCCACCCTCCACCCCATCCCACCCTCCACCTCACCCCACCCTCCACTCCACCCTCCACCCCATCCCACCCTCCACGCCATCCCACCCTCCACCCCATCTCACCCCCACCCACCCACCCTCCACCCCACCCCACCCACCCTCCACCCCACCCCCCCCCTCCACCCCACCCCACCCTCCACCCCATCCCACCCTCCACCCCATCCCACCCTCCACCCCATCCACCCTCCACCCCATCCCCACTCCACCCCATCCCCACTCCACTCCACCCGACTCCACCCACTCCACCCCACCCACTCCACCCCACCCCACTCCACCCCATCCCACCCCCTCCACCCCACCCCACTCCACCCCATCCCACCCTCCACCCCATCCCACCACTCCAACCCATCCCACCCTCCACCCCATCCCCAACCTCCACCCCATCCCCCCCCACCCCATCCCACCTCCACCCCACCCCCACTCCACCCCACCCCACCCTCCACCCCATCCCCCACCTCCACCCCATCCCACCCTCCACCCACCCCACTCCAACCCACCCTCCACCCCATCCCACCATCCTCCCACCCACCCTTCACCCCATCCACACCCTCCACCTCACCCCACCCTCCACTCCACCCTCCACCCCATCCCACCCTCCACCCCATCCCACCCTCCACCCCACCCCACCCTCCACCTCACCCCACCCTCCACCTCACCCTCCACCCCATCTTCTCCACCCTCCACCCCATCTTCTCCACCCTCCACCCCATCTTCTCCACCCTCCACCCCATCCTCCACCCTCCACCCCATCCACCCTCCACCCCATCCCACCCTCCACCCCACCCCACACTCTACCCCACCCTCCACCCCACCCGACCCTCCACCCCACCCCATCCCACCCTCCACCCCATCCCACCCTCCACCTCACCCCACCCTCCACCCACCATTTTGATCTTTTCATCTTCTGTGCCATCGATGTTCACCTTTATTTCCATTGGGACAAACAGCATGACATTTTCATGACAACGGACTTGCGTTCTTTCGTCGTGACGGATATATAGTGAATGGGTGAAATTTGAGCTCTGTTCATTTAAAAAAATAGAATTCCTTCAATGCAGTAAAGCCTTCAAAAGATGTTTGATTCGAGCTAATTTCAATGATTCATACATTCTCCCGGATCATTTTCTTCTCCAGTCCTGGTTTCCTCACGAGGTTGTGCTCAGTGGTGGCTAAAATCAGAATTCGTCTCATCGACGAGACATTTGGTGCTTTAGCCAACCTTGAGATCGCAATCACTCCTGGCTCGTTCCCTTTTGATCCCAGTGCCTCCTATTTTTGTCTCCTTAGCCTTGCCGTGGGAATGCGTACAGAGCTGTGCTTTTCTCGTGAAGGATTCTGTCTGCTGGCCTCGGACTGTTGATACTGACGTTTCAAACGAAGAGTTATTTGTTTCATCTAAGTTATGCTTCTTTTTCCCTGTCCTTTCATTTCATAATATTTATCGCTTTACTAACCTTTTCAATTTGTTTACAATTTTAATGTTTACACAAATCTGTTAAAAATGTAACTTAAAGAATGTCTAATTACATTCCGACAACAATGCGTGTTTCAAGCATAGAATAATTGTCTAGAAGTCTGGCTTCCTTCGTTGAAGCGTGAGGCTGGTGGAAGGGAGAGTTCCATCTTTCGTCTCCCCTCCTAGGTGAAACGTGGAGTAGGTCAGGCGTAGCGTGGTCAGTTGCCTCGTCATGGCGGTTGGCGTGGGGGCGGGCGTTGAGACTTGAACCGTGGGCAGGCGGGGGTCGGGGCTAATCAAGCATTACTGCCTGATGCTCTCTCGGCTGGGCGGCGGATTCGCATTCCGTCCCCTCTGGTTGACCTCCAGCGCTTTCCGTCGCACGGTCAGGTGCGGCGGGCAGGTGTGGCGCGAGGTGTTGGCAGGAAGAGAGAGAGGGAGAGGGTCGGAGAGGGTTTTATAGATGCACTCAGTGTCCGGTGTTGACCAATCGCGCTCCAGACGCCATCTTGCCCTCATCACGAGATCCCGGTCATGGGACCTTGTTTACTAGTGGGGTTCCTTTGTCTGCTATGGTCACGAGTTGTTGACCAAGCGATCTGCATCACGAGGCCGTCATCACGAGACTGGGCCTTTTGTTCCCCACACTGACCAGTCCTATTTTTGGCACAGGCTCTACGCAGTAGAAACGTTCAAATCTCCTTTGTCCTTTTCAAAATCCCACCCTGACACAATTTCCTAACTGCTGGCTGGGTTATCTAAAAGCTAGGTTTGAGAGCTGGCTGGCTCATATACTTATTCATATAACTAACTTACAACAAAATCTCTCCATTCATCACACCTCCACACCTAAAAGTCGTGAATTACAGGGGATTTGGAATTCACGATGAGTGGGCAAATATATCTATTGAATCAACTTAAGCAAAAACATCTCTATTCATGACATCCCTACACCTAATGTCGTGAATTACAGGGGATTTGGAATTCACGATGGGGGTAATTGACTATTCAACACATCATTAGTCTACTTCATATAAGGTTGTAACCTTCTCTGACAGTTACATATTTTCTAATCACTATCCATTGTGAATACATCAATACAGTGGCATGCAAAGACAGAAAGGGGAAAACACAGGAGGATAGACACATGTTTGCTTCTACCTGTGAAAGGTTACATATGTCTCTGGTCGTTGTCGTCAGCTAGTGAACTATAGGTCTAGTCAGACAGACATATCCATTTTCTCATCCCCATTCGACCATTCCTCCAAGTTCAGACTTCTCTTCCTTTCTTCCGTTTCTTCCATTCACGCCCTCTTCTCCCTCTCTGCTTTGCCTCGCCGGGACAGTCATTAACACGCACTGTCCACCCGCCACCTGGGGTCTCCCTGGGCTCGGCACTTTCCATCCCTGTCTCTACACGAGATTCAGTCCTCGCCTCCCTCTTGCAGTCCTCCATGGCCACATGGGGCTGTAGTACACTCATCATTCCTTCAACTGTCCTCTCCTCCTCTTCTTTCACACACACGTCTCTTCGTTCCACTGTCACCCCTGGGAAAGGCACACATTTCTCACCTCCTAAGCTAGCCTCGGGCACTCTTCTCAATTGGACATCTCGCCGTGGATAGCGTTTGCTCGATACACTTCTCTGGTATCTCTCACTCTCCATCCCAACGTGGTCACTCTCGCTGCTCTCTTCTGCTCTGTCACCCTTCATGACATTCACACCACTATCGGCAGGAACCGATAAACACAGACACGCTTTCACGCTTGCCTTGTTTTCTCTCTCCACCTGCACTATTGCTTCTTCTCTGTCTCCTCTCTCCACTTGCACTACTTCCTGGGGGATGACTTGCTCAAACAGGGGTTTGAGTTCTCTATCTCCCGTCTGTTCCTCTAACAGGTTGTCTTCCTTGCTGGAGTTTACCTCTACTGGGGTGCCTGTACTGGCATCCGCCTCTGTATTCCCCTCCGATCTCTGGCTAGGTACGTCGCTGTCCTGCCCTGTATCTGACTCTTCCTTTCGACTCCCGTCGCTGACTTCTGTGTCCGACTTCTCTGTCTGACTCCTGTCTCTGACCTCTAGGTCTGATTTCTCTCCTCGGACTACTGTCTCTACATTCTCTCCTAGGGAGGTCTCCGAGATATCTGTCTCCCTTTCTGCTTCTCTTCCACGCGCACGTGTCACCTCACATGCTGAGAAACCTGTCTCCTTCTCCCTATCTACTGTCACCACCTGGGGTGAAGTTAGGGTTAGCTCGACCTGCCTGGCAGGCGGCACTAAGTCATTACCCAAAATGACGTCAAAGCTTCCACAGCCTATCATCCCATCTAGAACTGCTACTTGCACCGTTCCTGAGACTAGAGCGCTCTCTATCTCTACCTGATGGGTGGGAACGTATTTCCCGACTCCAGGAATGATTCCTGACAACCAAGTCCTCCTGTCTGTCTCTCGGCTATTGAACGGCAGTACATCACCGCGCACTATCGTCACATTCGCGCCAGTATCTCTAAGCATACGGACACGTTGCTTCGTTCCGCCTGGCAATCCTATCAGTCCTGGACTGATGTAAGGATCGAATTCCCCTCTCGGTTCCATACCGGTGATCGGGCGATATTCGACTCCTGTAGTGGGTTCTACACCCTCCCTGCCTAGCCACTGCGTTTTGGGCTGCTCCCTGAACACGCGACACACAAACATAGACTGAGACGTTGGTTGGTTAAGACGGCAATCTCTGGAGAAATGGCCGAATTCCTTACATCGATAGCATTGGATCTGGGAAAGGTCTATCCCTTCCCGTTTCTCTCCACCCTGGTTCCTATGCCCTGCATGGCTCCCTCGACTATGACTTCCATTCCTAGAATGGTCATATGCCTTCTGATGAGGTTTCCCACCTCCGAACTTCCCTTGTGCTGGAGAATTCCCTCTCCCTGCATTCCCTACTTGGCAGTGCACTGCCGCGTACGTGTCGCATACCGTAGCGGCCTGATCTAGGGTTTCTACCCTGCGGTCTGACAGATGCATCCTGAGATCGTCAGTCACCCTCTCATGAAACGCCTCCATGAGCATTGTCTCCCTGAGCTTCTCATAGCTATTTCCCACCTCTTCTGCCCGTAACCACCTGTCAAACGTGGTTCTTAGATCATGTGCAAATTCCCTGAAAGTTTTTCTCTCTGCTTTCTGCAGGCTACGGAATTTCTTCCTATAGCTTTCAGGTACGAGTTGGTACTCCCTCAAGATAGCTTCCTTCACTCTCACATAGTCCTGACTGTCTTCTGTAGTTAGGGAAACAAAAACGTCGCGTGCTTTTCCTACTAGCACGGACTGTAGGAGTGCTGTCCACTTTTCTCTGGGCCAGTTCCAGGTGATAGCAGTCTTCTCAAAATACTCGAAGTAGCTTTCCAGATTTGCCTCATCAAATGCTGGAACTTTGTCTACCTTCACGGTGACTGACTCACTGCTGCTACTACCATTGGATTCTCTCCTATCTCTTGCTTGTAGTTCTAGTTCTCTAAGTTTGACTTCTTTCTGCATCTCTAGCTCCATCTGCTTCAGGGCTATCTCCTGCTCCATCTGCTTCATTTCCCTCTCATGTTGCCTTAGTGCTATCTCATGCTGCATCTCAAGCTTCC
This sequence comes from Theodoxus fluviatilis, assembly GCA_034096865.1. Classification (NCBI taxonomy): domain Eukaryota; kingdom Metazoa; phylum Mollusca; class Gastropoda; order Cycloneritida; family Neritidae; genus Theodoxus; species Theodoxus fluviatilis. Next base: position 40,359 of record JAWQFJ010005961.1, on the reverse strand, counting down.
TAAGTTCTAATGGATCTGGCCTGCTTGCCAGTCCATTTCTACTCCCTGGTGTCGAACGACCGGAATTTGGACCTTCTTGTTCTTCTGCTTGATTTAGACTTGCCATGTTAAAATCAAGTTCTGCCTCCTTCCCTGAATCTACAAGAATTTCCTTGTTTCTCAGACCCTCTATCAATTGTGCTCTGATGATATCAACCCTCCCTTTTTTGATACTGATTTCAAAGTGCTCGGCAATCTGCAACAATTCTTTCTTTGTGGCTTTACTTAGGATTTGTACATCTAAGTTGGTGATAAAGTTCGTAACTGTGTCCATGACTTATCTTCAAACTCAGCTAAGGTTGTCCAAAATTCTAATTCTTACCTGTCATCACCTAAGCAAAAATGTCACGTCGATTGTCAGTCTGATCAGTACACAATGAAATGCATGAGTTCCTTTCACAGGTGAAGCAAGTCAAAGTAACAGAGTTGACAACACAATCTTTCGTTCAGAAACACAGCTCGCTCACTCTTTTCCAATAGGTCAATATTCTAGAAAAACAGTTTCTCACAGCTCAAATTTCTATTACAGTGGATGGAATGATTGATTCAAATCTCTTATGAATATTTCAACTGTTACAAAGTTTTACCAATGATTCAAATCTCGGACTGAGCTACCCAATTGTTACACAATTTTACCAATGATTCAAATTCCGGACTGAGCTCCCAATTGTTATGAACGGAGCTCTTTATCTCCCATTCAAGAGAGATTCGTCTAGGGGTTTTTCTTTCCGTTCCATAACATTCTTTCATTCATTCCATGCCATGCAAGTGAACAAGACCGTACAGAGGAGAAAGTGTGGATTGAACTTTAAAGATGACTTTTAATAATGCAGGTGAAATGATAATTCTTAATGTAACTAATTTAAGGTATCGAAATGTAAGGTTTAGCCAGCCAGTTTTTGTGATACAACTTATCTGATTGAGTCAGTCTCTGCTGACCGCCGTTGAATGAAGTGTCTTTCTGACAGGGTGAAGAAACGGTGGGCCATTAATTGGGTGATTTAGAGCCGGGTCAGGGCTCGTTGAAGCGTGAGGCTGGTGGAAGGGAGGGTTCCATCTTTCGTCTCCCCTCCTAGGTGAAACGTGGAGTAGGTCAGGCGTAGCGTGGTCAGTTGCCTCGTCATGGCGGTTGGCGTGGGGGCGGGCGTTGAGACTTGAACCGTGGGCAGGCGGGGGTCGGGGCTAATCAAGCATGACTGCCTGATGCTCTCTCGGCTGGGCGGCGGATTCGCATTCCGTCCCCTCTGGTTGACCTCCAGCGCTTTCCGTCGCACGGTCAGGTGCGGCGGGCAGGTGTGGCGCGAGGTGTTGGCAGGAAGAGAGAGAGGGAGAGGGTCGGAGAGGGTTTTATAGATGCACTCAGTGTCCGGTGTTGACCAATCGCGCTCCAGACGCCATCTTGCCCTCATCACGAGATCCCGGTCATGGGACCTTGTTTACTAGTGGGGTTCCTTTGTCTGCTATGGTCACGAGTTGTTGACCAAGCGATCTGCATCACGAGGCCGTCATCACGAGACTGGGCCTTTTGTTCCCCACACTGACCAGTCCTATTTTTGGCACAGGCTCTACGCAGTAGAAACGTTCAAATCTCCTTTGTCCTTTTCAAAATCCCACCCTGACACAATTTCCTAACTGCTGGCTGGGTTATCTAAAGCTAGATTTGAGAGCTGGCTGGCTCATATACTTATTCATACAACTAACTTACAACAAAATCTCTCCATTCATCACAGTGTGTACAGCCCTTGTTGTGATGGTGTCAATATGTGTGTACAGCCCCTGTTGTGAATGTGTCAATATGTGTGTACAGCCCTTGTTGTGACTGTGTCAATATGTGTGTACAGCCCTTGTTGTGAATGTGTCAATATGTGTGTACAGCCCTTGTTGTGAATGTGTCAATATGTGTGTACAGCCCTTGTTGTGACTGTGTCAATATGTGTGTACAGCCCTTGTTGTGAATGTGTCAATATGTGTGTACAGCCCTTGTTGTGAATGTGTCAATATGTGTGTACAGCCCTTGTTGTGATGGTGTCAATATGTGTGTACAGCCCTTGTTGTGAATGTGTCAATATGTGTGTACAGCCCTTGTTGTGAATGTGTCAATATGTGTGTACAGCCCTTGTTGTGATGGTGTCAATATGTGTGTACAGCCCTTGTTGTGATGGTGTCAATATGTGTGTACAGCCCTTGTTGTGAATGTGTCAATATGTGTGTACAGCCCTTGTTGTGATGGTGTCAATATGTGTGTACAGCCGCGCCCAATGGCAAGAAAGGTGAGGGAGCCTTCTTTCTGGCCGTGTGTCGAGGAAAAGTCAGCGAGGGACTGGATTTTGCCGACAACTTTGCGAGAGCTGTCATCACTGTAAGCATTGCTTGTTGTTGTACTTCATTCATTATTTTGTGCCGGTAGTGAATGTAGATTTATGCAGAGGTTCAGATGTTAATTTTGATAATTTTCTAATCCAACAACTCTGATCTGTGTGTCTTTCTATAATTCACATATTTCTGATTAATACAGATGTATTGATGAGATACTGCGATTCTTTCGGATTTTCCTATATATTGAACTTGTAGATGTGAAAATGAAAGCTTTTATCTACCTTTCCTCATTCATCTGTGTATTTTTATAAAGCATCATAATGCAAAGTATGTCCTCTCTGTTTTTCAGGTGGGAATTCCTTTCCCAAATTTCAAGGACATGCAGGTAAGTTCATGAAGAATGCAATCACTCCACATGATTTGTTGTTACAGCCATTTTCCACATACAACAAATGTAATTGCCAGTCAGCAGCACAGACAGGAAAGTTTCACCCAATGGGAGGCCTGAGGCGTTTGCAAGACTTCCCTCCAAATTGACTTCAAACAATGCTGCAGCTCTCAAGGCAGATTCACAGGAAGTGTGTAAAAGTCTGGTGATGTCAAGCAGGACAGTAGCACCCACTCACATGAGTCTGCGCGGGGGTGAGTCTCAGATCTGCATTTTAAATTGAACATTACTGTTGTTTAACACAAGTTTATTCATTTCTAGGCTTCAGGAAGCAAATTTTGGGAGGGAGCGTGAGGGTTGAGTGAGGATAGACGTACACTAACGCTTCATTGCGAGGATGATGCTAATGTACCTTACCATCTCATTACACAGATTGTCTGTCGTGATGGTAGTTCTGAGATTTTGGGTAGAGCACAGTTATACAAAGCTCCAGGATTAGAACCGAATATATTCCATCCAACGTAAGCGAAGAGCAAAGGTTCACCCCTGTCTCGATCAAGTCTTCAAATCGAGCGTGGTTGGTAAATTTCTTTCTGCACAGTGACGGTTACATCTAACGAACCAAATCTTTTACAGACAAATTCAGTAACGCTAGTTCGTCAAGATCAAAATAAGAGTCTAAACCTTCCAGCAATGGTAGAATCTTGCCTGTCGTATAGATCCTGCGCAGATTTTTCGTCTCACTTACTCAGTCACTTCACAGCGTAGTTGGGCAGACTTAACAGCGTCCATAGACGAATTCAAAGCCTATCAGACTGCGTCGATTACTCACATGCTAAGTCCAGGCTGCCAGCGGTGTAGATAGTCCTAGTACTCCACAAATATCACAAGTGGCATTGACGAGAATCCCTGTGTGCAAGGAAGGCAAAACAAGCCCACAAAGTCACTGAACATAGTGTTTTTGTCACAGAGCGAATTTTCAAGCTGCCACCATTCGGCAATAGTCAATTCAATTTCTTTCTCATCAATGCAACTAGTGAAGGTAAAGGTAGTAGTTTTGTATAGCGACTCTACACCAACCCGAGGCGCTCAATCCGTTTTAAACTTAACTACCTGATCACTGGAACACTTGATCAACATTTTACAGGCACCTGACAACAGACAGATACGACGCTCATTGTCACGCAGATGCCAGCACCACCTCCATTTCCCGAGCTGTCACCTCCACCGTTGAATCTTGCTCATAGATCTTAATTTCGTCTAAATAACATGAGTAGTATTTATTCATACCCCTGTCTATCACAGTCTGAGAAATCTTTTCACTGTCTGGCAAAAATGAGACACAAATGCTGTCCGGAATACAACGCAACGAGTCAGTCGGTGTTAGCGTTAAAGCCATTTTGCCGCCTGCATGTGATACCACGTGAGCTACAGCGAGAAAGGGGCGTGGCATGGATGGGTCAATAGACAGGTCAGCCTGCATATCTCCCATATAAACACAGTAGCAACCACTCACTTCATACAAGTATAGACAGGTCATTCCCTTGCAAACTCCCATAATAACACAGTAGCACTCACTCACTTCATACAAGTATAGACAGGTCAGCCTGCAAATCTCCCATATAAACACAGTAGCACCCACTCACTTCATACAAGTATAGACTGGTCAGACTGCAAATCTCCCATGTAAACACAGTAGCACCCACTCACTTCATACAAGTATAGACAGGTCAGCCTGCAAATCTCCCATGTAAACACAGTAGCACCCACTCACTTCATACAAGTATAGACAGGTCAGCCTGCAAATCTCCCATATAAACACAGTAGCACCCACTCACTTCATACAAGTATAGACAGGTCAGCCTGCAAATCTCCCATATAAACACAGTAGCACTCACTCACTTCGTACAAGTATAGACAGGTCAGCCTGCAAATCTCCCATATAAACACAGTAGCACCCACTCACTTCATACAAGTATAGACAGGTCAGCCTGCAAATCTCCCATATAAACACAGTAGCACCCACTCACTTCATACAAGTATAGACAGGTCAGCCTGCAAATCTCCCATATAAACACAGTAGCACCCACTCACTTCGTACCAGTATAGACTGGTCAATCCCTTGCAAACTCCCATATAAACACAGTAGCACCCACTCACTTCATACAAGTATTGACAGGTCAGCCTGCAAATCTCCCATATAAACACAGTAGCACCCACTCACTTCATACAAGTATAGACTGGTCAATCCCTTGCAAACTCCCATATAAACACAGTAGCACCCACTCACTTCATACAAGTATAGACAGGTCAGCCTGCAAATCTCCCATATAAACACAGTAGCACCCCCTCACTTCATACAAGTATAGACAGGTCAGCCTGCAAATCTCCCATATAAACACAGTAGCACCCACTCACTTCATACAAGTATAGACTGGTCAACCCCTTGCAAACTCCCATATAAACACAGTAGCACCCACTCACTTCATACAAGTATAGACAGGTCAGCCTGCAAATCTCCCATATAAGCACAGTAGCACCCACTCACTTCATACAAGTATAGACAGGTCAGCCTGCAAATCTCCCATATAAACACAGTAGCACCCACTCACTTCATACAAGTATAGACAGGTCAGCCTGCAAATCTCCCATATAAACACAGTAGCACCCACTCCCTTCGTACAAGTATAGACAGGTCATTCCCTTGCCAATCTCCATAAACAGGGTACCTTTCGTGTGATGGTCAGTTCCATGCCTACACCGATGGTGCGTTGTCCATTGGATACAGGTGGAACTGAAGCGGAAGTACAATGACCTGCATCGACACAACCGGGAGCTGCTGAGTGGCAGCGACTGGTACGAGGTGCAGGCCTTCCGCGCTCTCAACCAAGCCCTGGGAAGGTGCATTCGCCACAAGTGAGTCGGCCGTCGTGCTTAGCAGTGACTATGCATGCAGATCTCATAAGGAATCATGGCTTTTTTATTGTCTTGTGCATTGACAATTCATTTTGTCCTTTGCTCACTGCACATAGGCAATGAAACAAGTGTGAAGAAAATACATGCAGATACATAGTGATATGACCATCTATTCATTTCTCTTTCTCTGTTTTTTTCTTCAATCTATCTCAGCTATTTTCCCTGCACCCCCAACTATTCATATCCCCCTTTTTTATGGTTCACTCTTCAGTTGATTTTATGCAGCTTCTGTCTCTCCGGGACCCCACACAGCACATCAGCTTGAGTGTTTCCTTTGAGATTCTGCTTGTTTATAAGCCGAGCAGAGATTCATCCCCAGATTCTTGTGTGTGTGTGGTTGCGTGCGTGCGTGCATGCGTATGTTTAATTTTTAAGAATCTAACTCAGTTTTTCTGTCTTTTTGACAGGAAGGACTGGGGTGCTCTGATCCTGATAGATGAGAGATTTGTCAAGCACGGTGCCAAGTATAGCAAAAGTAAGTTGTGTTTGTCTTATGCTTGCCTATAGTGCAAAAAAGAATGGTTTGCTTTGTGTGGCACAAACACCAGTCAAAATTTTAATGGAGAAATAGCTTTTAATGGGGAAATAGGAACTAATATTCTTCAGCAGTGGGATTTATTTTGTCAAAAACGCTTCTAATGCACTCATTTTGGTGTTGATGCTGGGGGGAAAAAAATATTCTGTGTGTGTGTGTGTGTGTGTGTGTGTGTGTGTGTGTGTGTGTGTGTGTGTGTGTGTGTGTGTGTGTGTGTGACTAACTCCTTGTCTGTCTGTGTCTGTCTCTGTGCCCCTCTCTGTCTTTGTGTCTGTCTGTCTGTCTATCCATCCATCAGTCATCCCTCCCTCCCTCCTTCCATCAATCTATCCATCTATCATTGTCCATCCATCTATCGTCTGTCTCTTTGTCTTTGTTTTAGTCTGTCTGTCTGTCTGCCTGTCTGTCTGCCTGTCTGCCTCTCTGCCTGTCTGCCTGTCTGTCTGTCTGTCTGTCTGAGTGTGTGTGTCTCTGTCTGTCTGTCTGCCTGTCTGCCTGTCTGCCTGTCTGTCTGTCTGTCTGTCTGTCTGTCTGAGTGTGTGTGTCTCTGTCTGAGTGTGTGTCTCTGTCTGAGTGTGTGTGTCTGTCTGTGTATTTGTTTGTCAGTTTGCCTGTCTGTCTGTCTGTCTGTCTGTCTGTCTGTCTGTCTGTCTGTCTGTCTGTCTGAGTGTGTGCATCTCTGTCTGAGTGTGTGTGTCTTTATCTGAGTGTGTGTGTGTCTGTCTGTGTATTTGTCTGTCTGTGTATTTGTCTGTCTGTCCGTCTGTCTGTCTGACTGTCTGTCTGTCTGTCTGTGTATTTGTCTGTCTGTCTGTATGTCTGTCTGTATGTCTGTCTGTCTGTCTGTCTGTCTGTCTGTCTGTCTGTCTGTCTGTCTGTCTGTCTGACTGTCTGACTGTCTGTCTGTCTGTCTGTCTGTCTGTGTATTTGTCTGTCTGTCTGTCTGTCTGTCTGTCTGTCTGTCTGTCTGTCTGTCTGTCTGTCTGTCTGTCTGTCTGTCTGTCTGTCTGCCTGTCTGAGTCTGTGTGTCTGAGTCTGTCTGTGTTGGCCCTCCTATCTCCCTCCCCAAAGTATGTTCATGCCTGTGTGCTTACAGACCTGTCCAAGTGGGTGCGCAACAAGATGCAGATCTTCCCCACCTGCCAGAAGGCCATGGACTCCCTGGCCGCCTTCACCCAGGATCGGCTGTTGGAGCAGAGCCTGCAGCAGGAGTGAGTCTTGTCTCTGGATCCTGGCTGTCCTTGCAGGCTGCTGCTGTCCTCTGTCTTGGCTGGTCGCTTCCACATATATATATATTTTTTTCCCCATGTACGGAAAGAAATGGCTGACAGAACAGAGCTTTCACCTGGAGTGAGTGCTTGTTTTGGGGGAGTGTGTGTGGAACAAACGAACAAGAGCTTCACCACTGCACAATGAAGGAAAATGCCATTAGCAAGCAAGTCCAGGTTTACTGATTGTCCTATGGCCTGTGACAGCAGCCCAAGGTGCTGTGTTTGAAATTGCTTGTCATGTGAAGGTCCTTGAGCCCTGTAGAATCTTGCTTCCAATGAAAGGCTTCACTTTGTTTCGCGGTCTCTTACACCACTGTTGATTTTTGCCTAGCTCTTGTGGTGTGCATTTGGGGAAAGAGAGCATTATAAGTGAATATAAGTAAATGTATGTTCCCATTGCTTTCACTTGACCTTCCTTGTCCAAGGTGACACAGTGGACATGCACCTTGTTTTCCATCAAATGTGAGAGGCTGAATGGGGACAAGGGCATCCTTGTGAAAAGTTGAAATTGTTTTGGTGTCTGTCACATTCTGGCAATGCATGCCCCCAGAAAACGCAAGCTGAAGTTTGAATCAGCATGAAAGAACAACCTCACATCCGTGCGACACGGCCTCTGTCTTCCAGGGAGGAGGAAGTCTTTGTCTCCCTGGATACCAGCGCCAGCAAGTCAGGGCCAGGCTGTGCATCGCAGTGTGGAGGGCAGCCCTCTCTCCCATGTCCAGCCACGGCCGGCTCTCAGAGCAGCGTCTCCATCCTAGAGAAGAACTCGTCACCCACAGCATCGGCTTGCCCCTCTCAGACGCCCAGCTCCACTCCACCGTTGGAATCTGCCAGTGCCGCCAGGCGGAAGGCCTCAGAGTCTGCCAAGTCCCAGAATGGTTCCAAGAAGCAAGGAAAGCCTTCCCTCTCGATGGGTCCACAGTCCAACGCTGGTAAACTGTGGCGGTGTGGAGTGCCACCCTGTCTCTTTGTGCTTCTTGCTGATTATTTGATATATTTCTGGTGAATAAAAGAAATAACAAATTGAACAAATTTGATATGGGATGAGTAACACATATGGCAAAATCATGTTGTTTACTGAAATTCTAGGAAGCAATTCTTAGACAAATGCATTCATGCAAGTGCATGCATATGCGCAGAGAAACATTAATAGTAATGGACGTTAATTTCCGTCATTATGGTTATGTTAAATATTGTGCAAGTGAATGTGTTCACTAAATGGAATTGAGTGATTCATGCTAATGGGTCTTGTGATTTCTCACAGCAGTAACTTCAGCCAAGACATCACCTATTGCTGCCAAGACATCCATGACTGCCAAGACCACATCGGCAAAGACAACGCCAACCACCAAGATGTCTGCCGCTGCGAAGGCGATGGCAGGGAAGGAGGACTTGACAGGCAGACTGGTGCAGCTGCCAGGGTCCAAGGGACAGGTCATCCTCATCCCCATCTCCACAACCCAGGCCTCGCCACTGCAAACTCCACAGCTGCAGACTTCACAGCTTCAGACCACACAGCTGCAATCTGCACCACTGCAGGCCCGTGCGGCCACCACCGCCATGCCTGCCCGGCCTGGGTTGCAGCTGTTCCCCGCCCCAGTGTCTGGTCTGCTGACTGTCCCCACACAGCCCACCCTGGTCTCCACCCTCCCCATGCGGCCCGCCCTGGTCTCCACCCTCCCCACTCGGCCCACCCTGGTCTCCACCGCCCCCACCACTTTCCAGGTAGCGCTGGCTTTCATTGACCATTTTGTTTCCATTGGGTTGCCTCGTGTTTCCCTTCATTCTGTGTGTGCTCTTGTCATTTCTCCGTCCAGTTTCTTTGACTCCAAATTCGGTTGTCTCCTTGTTTCCCCTCCCCCTGCACCTCTGTCTTGCTCCTCCTTCTTCCCCTCCCCCTGCACCTCTGTCTAGCTCCTCCTTCTTCCCCTCCCCCTGCACCTCTGTCTAGCTCCTCCTTCTTCCCCTCCCCCTGCACCTCTGTCTAGCTCCTCCTTCTTCCCCTCCCCCTGCACCTCTGTCTAGCTCCTCCTTCTTCCCCTCCCCCTGCACCTCTGTCTAGCTCCTCCTTCTTCCCCTCCCCCTGCACCTCTGTCTAGCTCCTCCTTCTTCCCCTCCCCCTGCACCTCTGTCTAGCTCCTCCTTCTTCCCCTCCCCCTGCACCTCTGTCTAGCTCCTCCTTCTTCCCCTCCCCCTGCACCTCTGTCTAGCTCCTCCTTCTTCCCCTCCCCCTGCACCTCTACCTTGCTCCTCCTTCTTCCCCTCCCCCTGCACCTCTGTCTAGCTCCTCCTTCTTCCCCTCCCCCTGCACCTCTGTCTAGCTCCTCCTTCTTCCCCTCCCCCTGCACCTCTGTCTTGCTCCTCCTTCTTCCCCTCCCCCTGCACCTCTGTCTTGCTCCTCCTTCTTCCCCTCCCCCTGCACCTCTGTCTTGCTCCTCCTTCTTCCCCTCCCCCTGCACCTCTGTCTTGCTCCTCCTTCTTCCCCTCCCCCTGCACCTCTGTCTAGCTCCTCCTTCTTCCCCTCCCCCTGCACCTCTGTCTTGCTCCTCCTTCTTCCCCTCCCCCTGCACCTCTGTCTAGCTCCTCCTTCTTCCCCTCCCCCTGCACCTCTGTCTTGCTCCTCCTTCTTCCCCTCCCCCTGCACCTCTGTCTTGCTCCTCCTTCTTCCCCTCCCCCTGCACCTCTGTCTTGCTCCTCCTTCTTCCCCTCCCCCTGCACCTCTGTCTTGCTCCTCCTTCTTCCCCTCCCCCTGCACCTCTGTCTTGCTCCTCCTTCTTCCCCTCCCCCTGCACCTCTGTCTTGCTCCTCCTTCTTCCCCTCCCCCTGCACCTCTGTCTTGCTCCTCCTTCTTCCCCTCCCCCTGCACCTCTGTCTAGCTCCTCCTTCTTCCCCTCCCCCTGCACCTCTGTCTTGCTCCTCCTTCTTCCCCTCCCCCTGCACCTCTGTCTTAGCTCCTCCTTCTTCCCCTCCCCCTGCACCTCTGTCTTGCTCCTCCTTCTTCCCCTCCCCCTGCACCTCTGTCTTGCTCCTCCTTCTTCCCCTCCCCCTGCACCTCTGTCTTGCTCCTCCTTCTTCCCCTCCCCCTGCACCTCTGTCTTGCTCCTCCTTCTTCCCCTCCCCCTGCACCTCTGTCTTGCTCCTCCTTCTTCCCCTCCCCCTGCACCTCTGTCTTGCTCCTCCTTCTTCCCCTCCCCCTGCACCTCTGTCTAGCTCCTCCTTCTTCCCCTCCCCCTGCACCTCTGTCTTGCTCCTCCTTCTTCCCCTCCCCCTGCACCTCTGTCTTGCTCCTCCTTCTTCCCCTCCCCCTGCACCTCTGTCTTGCTCCTCCTTCTTCCCCTCCCCCTGCACCTCTGTCTTGCTCCTCCTTCTTCCCCTCCCCCTGCACCTCTGCCTTGCTCCTCCTTCTTCCCCTCCCCCTGCACCTCTGTCTTGCTCCTCCTTCTTCCCCTCCCCCTGCACCTCTGCCTTGCTCCTCCTTCTTCCCCTCCCCCTGCACCTCTGTCTTGCTCCTCCTTCTTCCCCTCCCCCTGCACCTCTGTCTTGCTCCTCCTTCTTCCCCTCCCCCTGCACCTCTGTCTTGCTCCTCCTTCTTCCCCTCCCCCTGCACCTCTGTCTTGCTCCTCCTTCTTCCCCTCCCCCTGCACCTCTGTCTTGCTCCTCCTTCTTCCCCTCCCCCTGCACCTCTGTCTTGCTCCTCCTTCTTCCCCTCCCCCTGCACCTCTGTCTTGCTCCTCCTTCTTCCCCTCCCCCTGCACCTCTGTCTTGCTCCTCCTTCTTCCCCTCCCCCTGCACCTCTGCCTTGCTCCTCCTTCTTCCCCTCCCCCTGCACCTCTGTCTTGCTCCTCCTTCTTCCCCTCCCCCTGCACCTCTGTCTTGCTCCTCCTTCTTCCCCTCCCCCTGCACCTCTGTCTTGCTCCTCCTTCTTCCCCTCCCCCTGCACCTCTGTCTTGCTCCTCCTTCTTCCCCTCCCCCTGCACCTCTGTCTTGCTCCTCCTTCTTCCCCTCCCCCTGCACCTCTGTCTTGCTCCTCCTTCTTCCCCTCCCCCTGCACCTCTGTCCTTGCTCCTCCTTCTTCCCCTCCCCCTGCACCTCTGTCTTGCTCCTCCTTCTTCCCCTCCCCCTGCACCTCTGCCTTGCTCCTCCTTCTTCCCCTCCCCCTGCACCTCTGTCTTGCTCCTCCTTCTTCCCCTCCCCCTGCACCTCTGTCTTGCTCCTCCTTCTTCCCCTCCCCCTGCACCTCTGTCTTGCTCCTCCTTCTTCCCCTCCCCCTGCACCTCTGTCTTGCTCCTCCTTCTTCCCCTCCCCCTGCACCTCTGTCTTGCTCCTCCTTCTTCCCCTCCCCCTGCACCTCTGTCTTGCTCCTCCTTCTTCCCCTCCCCCTGCACCTCTGTCTTGCTCCTCCTTCTTCCCCTCCCCCTGCACCTCTGTCTTGCTCCTCCTTCTTCCCCTCCCCCTGCACCTCTGTCTTGCTCCTCCTTCTTCCCCTCCCCCTGCACCTCTGTCTTGCTCCTCCTTCTTCCCCTCCCCCTGCACCTCTGTCTTGCTCCTCCTTCTTCCCCTCCCCCTGCACCTCTGCCTTGCTCCTCCTTCTTCCCCTCCCCCTGCACCTCTGTCTTGCTCCTCCTTCTTCCCCTCCCCCTGCACCTCTGTCTTGCTCCTCCTTCTTCCCTCCCCCTGCACCTCTGTCTTGCTCCTCCTTCTTCCCCTCCCCTGCACCTCTGTCTTGCTCCTCCTTCTTCCCCTCCCCCTGCACCTCTGTCTTGCTCCTCCTTCTTCCCCTCCCCCTGCACCTCTGTCTTGCTCCTCCTTCTTCCCCTCCCCCTGCACCTCTGTCTTGCTCCTCCTTCTTCCCCTCCCCCTGCACCTCTGTCTTGCTCCTCCTTCTTCCCCTCCCCCTGCACCTCTGTCTTGCTCCTCCTTCTTCCCCTCCCCTGCACCTCTGTCTTGCTCCTCCTTCTTCCCCTCCCCCTGCACCTCTGTCTTGCTCCTCCTTCTTCCCCTCCCCCTGCACCTCTGTCTTGCTCCTCCTTCTTCCCTCCCCCTGCACCTCTGTCTTGCTCCTCCTTCTTCCCCTCCCCCTGCACCTCTGTCTTGCTCCTCCTTCTTCCCCTCCCCCTGCACCTCTGTCTTGCTCCTCCTTCTTCCCCTCCCCCTGCACCTCTGTCTTGCTCCTCCCTTCTTCCCCTCCCCCTGCACCTCTGTCTTGCTCCTCCTTCTTCCCCTCCCCCTGCACCTCTGTCTTGCTCCTCCTTCTTCCCCTCCCCCTGCACCTCTGTCTTGCTCCTCCTTCTTCCCCTCCCCCTGCACCTCTGTCTTGCTCCTCCTTCTTCCCCTCCCCCTGCACCTCTGTCTTGCTCCTCCTTCTTCCCCTCCCCCTGCACCTCTGTCTTGCTCCTCCTTCTTCCCCTCCCCCTGCACCTCTGTCTTGCTCCTCCTTCTTCCCCTCCCCCTGCACCTCTGTCTTGCTCCTCCTCCTTCCCCTCCCCTGCACCTCTGTCTTGCTCCTCCTTCTTCCCCTCCCCTGCACCTCTGTCTTGCTCCTCCTTCTTCCCCTCCCCCTGCACCTCTGTCTTGCTCCTCCTTCTTCCCCTCCCCCTGCACCTCTGTCTTGCTCCTCCTTCTTCCCCTCCCCTGCACCTCTGTCTTGCTCCTCCTTCTTCCCCTCCCCTGCACCTCTGTCTTGCTCCTCCTTCTTCCCCTCCCCCTGCACCTCTGTCTTGCTCCTCCTCCTTCCCCTCCCCTGCACCTCTGTCTTGCTCCTCCTTCTTCCCCTCCCCCTGCACCTCTGTCTTGCTCCTCCTTCTTCCCCTCCCCCTGCACCTCTGTCTTGCTCCTCCTTCTTCCCCTCCCCCTGCACCTCTGTCTTGCTCCTCCTTCTTCCCCTCCCCTGCACCTCTGTCTTGCTCCTCCTTCTTCCCCTCCCCCTGCACCTCTGTCTTGCTCCTCCTTCTTCCCCTCCCCCTGCACCTCTGTCTTGCTCCTCCTTCTTCCCCTCCCCCTGCACCTCTGTCTTGCTCCTCCTTCTTCCCCTCCCCCTGCACCTCTGTCTTGCTCCTCCTTCTTCCCCTCCCCCTGCACCTCTGTCTTGCTCCTCCTTCTTCCCCTCCCCCTGCACCTCTGTCTTGCTCCTCCTTCTTCCCCTCCCCCTGCACCTCTGTCTTGCTCCTCCTTCTTCCCCTCCCCCTGCACCTCTGTCTTGCTCCTCCTTCTTCCCCTCCCCCTGCACCTCTGTCTTGCTCCTCCTTCTTCCCCTCCCCTGCACCTCTGTCTAGCTCCTCCTTCTTCCTCCTCCTCTGTCTGCTGCTCCTCTGTCTTGCTCCTCCTTCTTCCCCTCCCCCTGCACCTCTGTCTTGCTCCTCCTTCTTGCCCTCCCCTGCACCTCTGTCTAGCTCCTCCTTCTTCCCCTCCCCCTGCACCTCTGTCTTGCTCCTCCTCCTTCCCCTCCCCCGCTCCTCCTCCTTCCCCTCCCCTGCACCTCTGTCTTGCTCCTCCTTCTTCCCCTCCCCTGCACCTCTGTCTTGCTCCTCCTTCTTCCCCTCCGCCTGCACCTCTGTCTTGCTCCTCCTCCTTCCCCTCCCCCTGCGCCTCTGTGTGGCTCCTCCTTCTTCCCCTCCCCTGCACCTCTGTCTTGCTCCTCCTTCTTCCCCTCCCCTGCACCTCTGTCTTGCTCCTCCTTCTTCCCCTCCCCCTGCACCTCTGTCTTGCTCCTCCTTCTTCCCCTCCCCTGCACCTCTGTCTTGCTCCTCCTCCTTCCCCTCCCCCTGCACCTCTGTCTTCCTCCTCCTTCTTCCCCTCCCCCTGCACCTCTGTCTTGCTCCTCCTCCTTCCCCTCCCCTGCACCTCTGTCTTGCTCCTCCTTCTTCCCTCCCCTGCACCTCTGTCTTGCTCCTCCTTCTTCCCTCCCCTGCACCTCTGTCTTGCTCCTCCTTCTTCCCTCCCCTGCACCTCTGTCTTGCTCCTCCTTCTTCCCCTCCCCTGCACCTCTGTCTTGCTCCTCCTTCTTCCCTCCCCCTGCACCTCTGTCTTGCTCCTCCTTCTTCCCTCCCCTGCACCTCTGTCTTGCTCCTCCTTCTTCCCCTCCCCTGCACCTCTGTCTTGCTCCTCCTTCTTCCCTCCCCCTGCACCTCTGTCTTGCTCCTCCTTCTTCCCTCCCCTGCACCTCTGTCTTGCTCCTCCTTCTTCCCTCCCCCTGCACCTCTGTCTTGCTCCTCCTTCTTCCCTCCCCTGCACCTCTGTCTTGCTCCTCCTTCTTCCCTCCCCTGCACCTCTGTCTTGCTCCTCCTTCTTCCCTCCCCTGCACCTCTGTCTTGCTCCTCCTTCTTCCCTCCCCCTGCTCCTCTGTCTTGCTCCTCTGTCTTCCTCCTCTGTCTTGCTCCTCCTCTGTCTTGCTCCTCTGTCTTGCTCCTTCTCTGTCTTGCTCATCCTCTGCCTTGCTCTCCTTCTGTCTTGCTCCTCTGTCTTGCTCCTCTGTCTTCCTCCTCTGTCTTGCTCCTCTGTCTTCCTCCTCTGTCTTGCTCCTCCTCTGTCTTGCTCCTCTGTCTTGCTCCTTCTCTGTCTTGCTCATCCTCTGCCTTGCTCTCCTTCTGTCTTGCTCTCCTCCTCTGTCTTGCTCCTCCTCTGTCTAGCTCCTCTGTCTAGCTCCTCTGTCTAGCTTCTTCTCTGTCTAGCTCCTCTGTCTAGCTTCTCTGTCTAGCTTCCTCTCTGTCTAGCTTCTTCTCTGTCTAGCTCCTTCTCTGTCTAGCTCCTTCTCTGTCTAGCTCCTTCTCTGTCTAGCTCCTTCTCTGTCTAGCTTCTTCTCTGTCTAGCTTCTTCTCTGTCTAGCTTTTTCTCTGTCTAGCTCATTCTCTGTCTTGCTCCTTCTCTGTCTAGCTTCTTCTCTGTCTTGCTCCTTCTCGGTCTTGCTCCTTCTCTGTCTTGTTCTCCTCCTCTGTCTTGCTCCTTCTCTGTCTTGCTCCTCCTCTGTCTTGCTCCTTCTCTGTCTTGCTCCTCCTCTGTCTTGCTCCTTCTCTGTCTTGCTCCTTCTCTGTCTAGCTCCTTCTCTGTCTTGCTCCTTATCTGTCTTGCTCCTTCTCTGTCTTGCTCCTCCTCTGTCTTGCTCCTCTGTCTTGTTCTCCTCCTCTGTCTTGCTCCTCCTCTGTCTTGCTCCTTCTCTGTCTAGCTCCTCTGTCTAGCTTCTTCTCTGTCTTGCTCCTCCTCTGTCTTGCTCCTTCTCTGTCTAGCTCCTCTGTCTTGCTCCTTCTCTGTCTAGCTCCTCTGTCTAGCTCCTTCTCTGTCTAGCTTCTTCTCTGTCTAGCTTCTTCTCTGTCTTGCTCCTCCTCTGTCTTGCTCCTTCTCTGTCTTGCTCCTTCTCTGTCTTGCTCCTCCTCTGTCTTGCTCCTTCTCTGTCTTGCTCCTCCTCTGTCTTGCTCCTTCTCTGTCTAGCTCCTCTGTCTAGCTCCTTCTCTGTCTTGCTCCTTCTCTGTCTAGCTCCTCTGTCTTGCTCCTTCTCTGTCTAGCTCCTCTGTCTAGCTCCTCTGTCTAGCTCCTCTGTCTAGCTCCTTCTCTGTCTTGCTCGTTCTCTGTCTTGCTCCTCCTCTGTCTAGCTCCTCTGTCTAGCTCCTCTGTCTAGCTCCTTCTCTGTCTTGCTCCTCCTCTGCCTTGCTCCTTCTCTGTCTTGCTCCTTCTCTGTCTTGCTCCTCCTCTGTCTAGCTCCTCTGTCTAGCTCCTCTGTCTAGCTCCTTCTCTGTCTTGCTCCTCCTCTGTCTTGCTCCTCCTCTGTCTAGCTCCTTCTCTGTCTTGCTCCTCCTCTGTCTTGCTCCTTCTCTGTCTAGCTCCTCTGTCTAGCTCCTTCTCTGTCTTGCTCCTCCTCTGTCTTGCTCCTTCTCTGTCTAGCTCCTCTGTCTTGCTCCTTCTCTGTCTAGCTCCTCTGTCTAGCTCCTCTGTCTAGCTCCTTCTCTGTCTAGCTCCTTCTCTGTCTTGCTCCTTCTCTGCCTTGCTCCTTCTCTGTCTTGCTCCTTCTCTGTCTTGCTCCTTCTCTGTCTTGCTCCTTCTCTGCCTTGCTCCTTCTCTGTCTAGCTCCTCTGCCTTGCTCCTTCTCTGTCTAGCTCCTCTGTCTAGCTCCTCTGTCTAGCTCCTCTGTCTAGCTCCTCTGTCTAGCTCCTCTGTCTAGCTCCTCTGTCTAGCTCCTCTGTCTAGCTCCTCTGTCTAGCTCCTCTGTCTAGCTCCTCTGTCTAGCTCCTCTGTCTAGCTCCTCTGTCTAGCTCCTTCTCTGTCTTGCTCCTTCTCTGTCTTGCTCCTTCTCTGTCTAGCTTCTCTGTCTAGCTCCTTCTCTGTCTAGCTTCTTCTCTGTCTAGCTTCTCTGTCTAGCTCCTTCTCTGTCTAGCTTCTCTGTCTTGCTCCTTCTCTGTCTAGCTTCTCTGTCTAGCTTCTCTGTCTAGCTCCTCTGTCTTGCTCCTTCTCTGTCTAGCTTCTCTGTCTAGCTCCTTCTCTGTCTAGCTTCTCTGTCTAGCTCCTTCTCTGTCTTGCTCCTTCTCTGTCTTGCTCCTTCTCTGTCTTGCTCCTTCTCTGTCTTGCTCCTTCTCTGTCTTGCACACAGACACACACCTACACAGACACACACATACACACACACACACACACACACACACACACACACACACACACACACACACACACACACTCAATTTCTTGAGAATGTTTTGTTGACGGAGTGTTAGTGGAGGTCAGGCAGTCTTGCCAGAGTGTATGAGAGCACACTCCCCCAGCATG
Source organism: Theodoxus fluviatilis (assembly GCA_034096865.1). Taxonomy (NCBI): domain Eukaryota; kingdom Metazoa; phylum Mollusca; class Gastropoda; order Cycloneritida; family Neritidae; genus Theodoxus; species Theodoxus fluviatilis. Next base: position 23,087 of record JAWQFJ010005961.1, on the reverse strand, counting down.
GACACTGCAGTTTCTGTAAGCGTTGTGACGCAGTGTGGAGTCTCTGCAAGCGTTGTGACGCAGTGTGGAGTCTCTGCAAGCGTTGTGACGCAGTGTGGAGTCTCTACAAGCGTTGTGACGCAGTGTGGAGTCTCTGCAAGCGTTGTGACGCAGTGTGGAGTCTCTGTAAGCATTGTGACGCAGTGTGGAGTCAATGTAAGCGTTGTGACGCAGTGTGGAGTCTCTGCAAGCGTTGTGTCGCAGTGTGGAGTCAATGTAAGCGTTGTGACGCAGTGTGGAGTCAACGTAAGCGTGACGCAGTGTGAAGTCTCTGCAAGCGTTGTGACGCATTGGGAAGTCTCTGCAAGCGTTGTGACGCAGTGTGGAGTCTCTGTAAGCGTTGTGACGCAGTGTGGAGTGTCTGTAAGCATTGTGACGCAGTGTGGAGTCAATGTAAGCGTTGTGACGCAGTGTGGAGTCTCTGCAAGCGTTGTGACGCAGCGTGCAGTCTCTGTAAGCGTTGTGACGCAGTGTGGAGTCAACGTAAGCGTTGTGACGCAGTGTGGAGTCTCTGTAAGCGTTGTGACGCAGTGTGGAGTCTCTGCAAG